>JANBOJ010000101.1:0-51259 GCA_027574685.1 Coemansia erecta
GCCAGCCTGCGGCAACCATCTACTGTCACATCCGCCAGGTAAGGTAATGCTTTTTCAGCACGGCACATGTGACTGAGCAGATGGCAGCCTAAACACAGGCTGGCCTCAAGACGGAATAGATAAAGCAGAGTTAGTTCGAGATAGGCGAGTTGGGCTGTTGTGTGTGTGTGTGTGTGTTTTGAAGGTGTGGGTATATGTTTGGTATCTGAATGAGAACGAGATGTGGATGAGGTTGGAAAGATTGAGAGGGCGCTGAGGGATGTTGGGTTTTTATAGGGAGGGGGGGAAGAAGAAAATTTGTTTGTGGTAAGAAAATGTGTGTGTAAGTGGAGAAGATGACCATACATTCGCATTATGCTGATGTGTGTGTCATATGGTGTATGTTTTAGTGTAGAGAAGCTGTTTGATCTGCAATAAGACTGATATCACTCTGTTACAAAATACCACCTAGTCCTAAGACCAGAAATCATGAGGCTACTGACACAGAACATGGGGACTATCAAGATCGAGGTAGCTATGAAAGCCGGCAGCAATAATTGCAGTGGGTATGGTGGCAAACAGCGGGCAAGCAGTTGAGCAGTTGGGTGGGCAGCAATTTATTTTATTTTATTAATTTTATTTTATTTTATTTATCGAGCCATTAAATTATAATTACTTTGTATATTCTGTCAACCATTAGTATCTAATGTCTTAATGTCCGATGTGAGTTATAGTACATCGAGGCTTGATTTTGTGATTGATTTTCTTCCGCTTAATTTATTGGCCCAAATCTGGCCGTTGTGTATTTCCAGTGCATTTATATGCTTAGCATGTTGAAACATGTAACTTGTAGATGCTATTTCCGTTTGAGCATATGTTTGCATAATACAACAACAACTACTACAAAAAAACAAGTTCACTAGGTCATAACTGTGTCGTTTAACCCACCAGCCGATCAAGGCCAGCGGCAAGCCTTGACCTGCGTATCGTGCAAGTAAATAACCTTGTTCAGCAGGTAGTTGTCGTCTAGCCCCATGCTCTCGCGTATATTCTCCTCCTTGGCCACAGTAAAATAGACCTGCTCGTCCAAAGTCATCGAGCTCCACAACGGGAAGCGGTAGGGAGACGAGTACACCTTGTAGATGGTTTCTTCGGCGGCCCATTTCTGATCGGGCGTGACGTGCGGCTGGACGAGGAACATACGCGTGATGGGTGGCGGAGTGATGCTCGGAGGTCTCTGGAGCTTCTTCTGATTCTTGTCTGCCACGTTCTTGATGGCATCGCGGCCATGGTTGCTGTTGATGTTCCTGCTGTTGTCGCTGCTGTTGGTAGCGTTGTTTGATGGCACTGGTGGTTTCGTAGTTACAGCAGCCTCACTGGCACTGTTGCCAGGGGTTTTCTCCTTATTATCGGCTTTGTCGGTATTCTCTTCAGCTCTGTGAGTATCGTCCTTAGCCGAGATGCAGCAGTTCAGGCTGCGGATAGAGTCATAGACTGAGCGGATACTTCTGCTAACACGGTTCCGTGCAGATGAAGAATCTGTGTTAGTATCAGGTTTGGCATTAAACATTGCCGAAAACTCGAGAGAAAAAACAAAAAATAAAGTAGAAAAGTGAGTAGAGCGCGGAGGAAGTGGATGATGCTGGGTTACTTGCTTGCTTGCTTGTTTGATGAAGAGCAGGAATGTGTGCTCGGGCAAGAGTGCGTGTTATTTATAACATTTCGGATGGATGAGCCAGAGGTTCTGTTACCTCTCTCTGTTCATAGTCAGCCTAACTCGAATGTTTGAACAAGGATAACTGCTATTGGTTCATGTGGCCATGTTTGTGATTTTTGCTCCATCTCTATCCATCCATCCCACAGATCGCTTGTTCTCTACCCAGGTAAATAATCATGCTGCAGCAAGACAAGAGATAGAGACAGTTTGGGATGCGCCTCATATTTGGAACCCTGTATGTATGTCGCTTCTTCTTTTTTTTTTATCCTGCTTGCTCCAATCATACACCTCTTGTTCCGACAAAAAGGCCGTTCTATATATTTGCATTGCACGAGTACCATTGTTAAAAGAAGCGGCTATGCATTATTTTTTATTTTTTATTTTTTTATTTATAGGGTATTTGCCAGGCGAATAGAAAAAAAAGAAGCGACGGGCCACTTGATATTGATCTGCACCTCGGTGAACAAATCGGGAAGTTTATATTGTAAACATGCATATTTTTTGTTGATATAGTGGCAATGTAAGGTTGCATATGCGAGAGTTTCCTTTCCTTCTATTGCGTCCACCGTGTCCGGAAGTATTGTGTGTGGCAATTGTAAAGCAGAAGGCATGAGGACTGGCATATATTGACCAGATTTCTGGATTGTTTACCTTAACATGAATAAAATTGGTTTTTTTATTTACTTTCTGCAAGGCAACGCGGCTCAGCACCGCGGCGACGAAAGTGCATGTTCTGGAGCACATGACCTCGTATACACACCTGTAAACGTAGAACGCGTATTCACGCATTGCCGTTTATATCCAAACTGCATGTGTCATTAATGCAGTGAGAAGAATGTTGTGAAATTTTGTTTTTTTACACATTAATAGAGGAAAAGAAGGGGGGTGGGGGGAAAGCAGTGTATCGACTGGACCTACGCGTTGGCAGGGGCAGCAGACTTTTGCGACTTGTTGTTGAAGTAAGCCTTGACGCTGTCGCCGCCAAACACCATGCAGACGGTCAGATAGACGCTGAGACCAATCCTCGGCGTGACGCCGCGGTAGAAGCCCATAAACCCGCTCTTCTGGTAAATATACCCAGCAGTCGAGAACAAGTTCAAGTTCTTCGGCCGATCGGCCGCCTTCGTCTGCGACTGCATCTCAACGCGAATAACCTCCAGCGGCTGATTCCAGCACGCCAATGCCCCACCAATCGCCGACGAAGCCAGGCGCTCCATGTTACTCAGCTTGCGCCCCGTGTCTTTCCCGCGGAACACTGACTCGGTCACACGCGAAATACCGAATCGCGATCCCCAGTTGGTCATCTGCCGCAGGGCCACCGCGGATACTCCGCGGTTCAGCCCACGGATACCCTCACGCTGGAACACGTCGTAGGCGATCCGCCAGGTGGACACTGAGGCGTCGGCGGATTTGTGCCGTGTTACTTCGACGGTCTTCATGAAGGTGCAGAAGCCCATGGTGGTGTACGCCTGCGCCACGCCGCCGCCCACGCCGCCGAACAGGCCGGACCAGCTCGACGAGAAGCCGGCCACGCGGGCCCTGTAGTCGATCTCCGACGAGGTGAACAGCAGCACGCCGCCCTTTGTCGACGCCTCGATCCACGCCCACTACGTTGCTTCTTTTGTTGGAGATTTGTTAGTAAGGCAGACGAGATTATTGGAGGGGGCAAGGATTTGCAGCCGCGCCACTGCAAGGAGGATTGTTATCATCTGCGTGTGATTTTTTTGGTTCCCACCAGGCTTCCAAATGGGGGAAGGTAGAAAAAAGGCTCCGTGCCAAATCGAGGCAAGACATGGGAAAGCAACGGGAGAGCGTGAAAGCGTAGAAGCGCAAAAAGATAAAGAGATATTAGCAGGAGATGGCGCGTATACGTACGGGAATAAGGCCCTGGTAGAAGCCGGCGATGCCGCCGCGGGCGTAGGTCTTTTTGAGCGACGTGGCGATGCTGTCGGCGCGGTTGGCTACAGGGTTTTGGGGGAGGCGTGTTTAGCATAGAGCCTGGAGGGGTTTAAAAGGATCAAAAAGCAAAAAGGAGGCTGTGGCCTAACTTGCCTGCCATGTGGGTCTTGACGACCTCGAAGGGCTGGCCGAGGGTCGACACCTCGAAGGTCTGGATGGCGGCGCCCAGCGCGATGTTGCTCCACGACATGGGCTTCTTCTCGATGACCGGCTTCTGGTGCGCGGCGACCGGGGACACGGCTTCGACGGCTTTGGACATTCTGTGCTTTTAAGGGTTTTGGTTGGAGCTGGTGTAAAAGAGGGGGGGAAAGAGAGTAGATTATGCACAGAAAAAGTGGAAAGAGGCAAAAGGAAGGAAGGGAAGGGAAGAGAGTGAGAAGAGGGGAAATTAGGCGAGTATTTATAGCGTGCGTGGGACAGGGGGCCACGATCAGCAAAGTGGAAGCGCAAGTGGAAGACGAAGGGGCAGCAGGCCAGAGCTCGCATCAACCATACAGCCGGCGAGCGACCTGCCCAGCACCAGCATCGCGCGACCCGTGTAGCAGTCCCGCGAAGCAGCAGCGAAGCAACACGATCCAGCCAATGGGAAACCTACACCATCCCCAGGCAGCAGAGAAGAAGATGAAAAAAAGCAAAAAGGCGATTCTGCATCCGACAACCGAGCGGCCAATGGCGCGGTGCCAAATATACTCGCAAAGAAAAACACCACACGCACAGACCAACCCCCCCTCCTCACGGCTGGGCAAGCAGGGACTCGAGCTGCATGCGATAGGCCTCCTTCATCTCGCGCACGTCGTCCTCGAGCTCGGCCACGCGCTCGGTCTTCTCGCCCAGCATGACCAGCGCCGTCCCATGCCTCCTCGACAGCTCGGCCAACTCGGCCGCCAGCCGGCCGCCGGCATCCTGCTGCTGCCGCAGCCCGTCCAGCTCCGCCGACGCGTCCACCAGGTCGCGCGCCATGGCGTCCTTCTGCCGCAGGGCCGCCTGCAGCTGCGCCTTCAGCGAGGTCACCTGCGCGCCCAGCTTCTTGGCCGCCGCCGCCGCAGAAGGCGAGGGCGAGGGCGAGGCCGATGGTGCGGGCGAGGCCGACGCCGACGGCGCGCCGGGCTCCGCCGACGGGTGCGCCGACGCGGTCGACGCCGAGCGCACGTGCGCCGCACGCACCCGCTGCTGCACCTGCACCTGCTGCTGCTGCTGCTGCTGCATGGCCGCGACACGTGCCCGCAGGGCCTCGGCCTCGGCACGTGTCTCCTCCAAGCCCCTCCTCGCGTCGGCCAAGGCCCTGGCGTCCCTGGCCGCCACCTCGCGGGCCCTGGCGGCCTCCGCCGCCGCATCCTCCCTGCGCTTGCGCTCAACCTCCGCCGCCCGCCGCATCTCCTCGACGGCCGCCTCGAGCTCGCCGGCCCTCCGGCGCTCGGCCGCCGCCTCGCGCCGCGCCTCCCGCGCAGCGTCTGCCAGCAGCTCCTCGCGCCGCGCAGACTCGCGCCGCGCCTCCGCCAGCCGCACACGCAAGCCGTCGGCCTGCTGCTGCAGGGCGGCGAGCACGTGCTCCCTTTGCTCGGACGCCTGCAAGGGCAGCGAGGCAACGGCGGCGGCGGCGGCGGTGTTCTGGCGCAGCTGCGCCTTGAGCTCGCGCACCTGCAGCAGCGCCGCGGCCTCGCGCTCCCTGGCCTCCTCCTCCTCGGCCACGGCGGCGCGGCGCAGCGCAGCGAGCGCGTCCTCGGCGCGCCTGGCCGCCGCCACCGCGTCGTCCAGCTGCCCGCGCAATGCACGCGTCTCGGACGCGTCGGCCTTGCGCCCGGCGTCCGCCGCGCCGGCGAGCTCGGCGTTCCGGCGCTCGAGCTCGCCGGCGCGAAGACGCTCTGCCTGCGCCGCGGCCTCGGCATTGCGCAGCTCGGCTCGCAGCTTCTTTGCCGCGGCCGAGAGCCGGTGCTCGGTGCGCGCCCAGCGCTGGCCCTCGAGCAGCAGCGCCTCGATGCGCCGTGTGTGCGCAGCCAGCGTGCGCCGCAGCTCGTCGGGCGTCGTGGCGGCCTGCGTGGCCTGCCGCAGCTTGCGCACCTCGTCCTGCGTGTGTGCGGAGGCCGGCATTGAGTCCAGCCCGGCGTCGCCGAACGCGTCCAGCAGCCCGGCGTCCAGCTCGGCGTCGTCCGCTGCGCCGCTGGCTGCACTGTTGACTACGCTGCTGCTGCGAGGTAGGCTGCTGGGCGCCAGGCTGCTGCGCGACGACGACCGCCGCACGCCTGCTGGTGCCTTGGCTGAGACGGGCAGCGGCACCGGCGTGGCCGAGCGCGACGGCGGCTGCTTCTGCCTCTGCTGCTGCTGCTGCTGGGCTGCCGCGTCGGCGGGCAGCTCGAGGTAGCGGTCGAGGTGCGTCTCGACCTGGCTGAGCGCGCTCTTGAACATGCTGCCCCAGGCGCCCAGCGGCTTGCCATTCGCCGGCGCATTCGCCGAGGCCGTAGAAGTCGCCGCCGCCCCTGCTGCTGCTGCTGTCGTGGCTGCATTCGATGCTGGCGCCGTGGGCGGCGACCCGGCTGACGCTGGCGTCGACGCTCGCGACGGGCCCAGCGGCGTGCCGCCGAAAAAGCTGTTCATGCTAGCGAGATTAGATGTATAATGTAATTGAAAGTCTAAGTAAAGGGAATAAAAGAAGGAAAAGCCACCACTGCACTCTGATAAATCAATGATTACGTCTGACGCGCTTTTCTGTTGACTTTGGCTAATCGAGATCAAAATTACCATATTAATCGTGGAAATGCTGGGCCATCAGAGATATCACCAGCACTTGCTTGGTTGAATTAATTCTAACTCGTATCTTTCCTCGCATGTCGTTATGCTCTTCACCTTTATACCAAGTAACAGGGGCAATATTCATTACAATGCTGTTTCAGTTCAGCAACAAGTAGCATGTGATTATTCTATGAACACACTGCTGGTAACTATGTACACTGATATATTTAATAATTTTGTTGCCCTAATAATTCCTAATAGCAGAACATATTTTTATCCATTTTATTATTTTCTGTTTCACCAAAAATCCATGACATCCTGATTAGTTATTAGTAAAATTTGTTATTTAGAAACTGCTTAAAAAAATAAATTAGTCAAAAGAATTGATATGATCTCCAAAGATGTTACCATAAACATTTACTGTACTATTTCCATATCAGCTGGTGTTTCTGTTGGTAATATGGAACACCACCAGATCCACCCGGAAGATCATATATAAGCATCATGTAACAGATAGAATGTGTGCAAGTGAACCCTATCTAAAATATTACTGATGCAAATAAACATTGCTTGCATAAAACTGGCTTGACATAAACCAAGTTACAAATACACTACAGGTGTGAAAGTATAGCAACAGAATAATTTTCTCCCATAAGAAAATACTATTGCTCTTTCCTACCTTAATTGACGGTATCACTTTTTTTTATAAAAAATAACCAAACAATTTCTCACATAAAATTAGCATTAAAGTCAAGTAAAGCCTTTGAATTAGCATATTCTACAGAATTATCTGAATATGATTTTGTCATTGATAATAGAATGTCGTTTTTATTCTTTTTGGTATTTTCAAGATCATTAAAATCAACTAAATTCTCACATATTTTCTTATCATTTTTTGATCCTAAATCACAGGACACACAAAATATATAAAAAGAAACTTCTAATTGATTGCAATTGAATTGACAATTTATTTCTTCTGTAATAAGAGAATTTTCCTTTGCAATCAAGATTAATTCTATCATATATTGATGTATTATTTTACTATGGTCATCTCGGTTATATGCTTTCAAACCATACACTAACAGTTGAGCCGTTTTTAACACCACAACTATATCATCAAGGGTCTTACTATTATCAAATGTTAAAACAGAACATATTTGCTCAACTGAAGATTGACTTATAAAATTCATTAGTTTTCTTTCATATTCACTCAAATTATCAAAATTCATTTTATCCTTGCTTTGTAACAAATTTGATGGTAGAATTAACAGTTGTAGAACTTATGGATGTTGAAAACCGCCAATATTAATAATAATAAAAGTAGTCCAGATTGTCCAGATGGGATGCTTCTTTTATATTACGCCTATGCCTGCAGTGGATACATTTATTAAGCTAATTTCTCTTTTTATTTTTGTAAATCTTGTTCTATTAAATTCCAATGTTTATTAATTTATTCTAAAAGCCTTTATTAAAAGAGTAAATAAATAAATTTTATATTATAAAAAGAAACAAGAAATTAATAAATGATTTTACATTAATTTTTCTTTTGCTGAATTTTATAAAGGGTTTAATTTAGCAAAATTAATATATAACATTGAATATTAAAAAGGAAAAACAATATAAATTTATAGAAAGTATACTTGCTTCTATGTTAATCAAGCATAAAGGGTCTATTTTTATGTCAATTTCACAGATATTCAAGTAATTAAAGCAATAAATATTGTATGCTGGGACTATAATTTGCAGGTTAGTCCGTGGATAGTATACTTATTTCCGGAATGTGGAATGGTAAGCTGTCCACTATTATATAATAGATGTGTGTGTTCTTATATGCCAGCAATCACACTCTTAATTGATTAGTGAATCTAATCAGTGTGACACACCTCCATGCTGGATGGGAGTTTACTTACTTTTATTTTGTCCATTATATTTTAAAAAAGGCATGGCATTGAGTAGGGCCACCAGGTCAATATATTCTAATGCAAATATGGTATTCTTAGTCTGTTATTCATATATTTAATGTCAGAAACTATCAAAAAATTAATAAAAAATTACATATAGTGAGGGACTGCTTTCAGATGACCACAGGTCCCTGGTTGAGCCAGGTTTGGTCCTTCCTCCCCCAGCAAATGAGGGTGGCTCTGGGGTGAAGCGTTCTGGTGTATGGTAGCTTGGTGCAGGCTCAAAGGTGCTCCTGCTGACAAAGGGGGAAGGCGTCGGTGGTGTGCTGCCCCTACTAAAGTGGGTTCAAAAAATGATTCAAATATTTTAATGTATTTTAAAATCAATGATTATAACGTTCTGAAATAATAAAATAACAGCAATATAAAATAATATTGTAGACAGCCATAAATGCTTTATTATTATAAAATATTAGAATAATCGATAAGCAATCGGCAAAGTTAATACAAAAAAAGTGCCAAAAAGATATTATCAGATTAAATTAAAATTTCTAAAAATGAATCAATTTTTGAATGTCGACTTTATTATTTTAATAGAAAATATTCTAGACTTTCAAAAATTATGCAGCTTGGTCAAGACATAGTCTTGTGTTAAGACTATCAATTGGAATAAAAATCTTATAGATATCTTTTTTTCTTGTCTTCAAGCATATTTTAACTATATTCAAAAAATGACTATTTTAACTCCTGATAAAATATCTATTATTAACACCATGTGCTCCAATGGTGCCACACCTGCCCAAATTTTGAGGAGAATTAAGGTTAATCAACACACTGTCCGCACGTATATATACAGGCACAATATCCCCAGAAGCAATTGTGCTAGAGGTCGCCCAAGTATTATCACTAAAAAATGTCAGATTGCAATACAGCACTACATTGATGACCGCCAGCCCTACAGCATTGATAGCATGTATAGACATTTAAAGACAGACAATGTTTTTAATGGGTCATGCAATACCCTTAAAAATTACCTTGCTAAATTTGGATGTTATTCCAAAGTTATTCCTAAATCTCCTCTACTCACAGTCAAACAAAAAAAGCTTCATTTAAAGTGGGCTAGAGCCCACCAGCACTGGACAGCTGATGATTGGTCTAAAGTTTTGTGGTCTGATGAGACCCAGCTTCACACTATCAGACCTACTGGGAAAGGGCATGCAGTCTTCATTCAAGGATCAGAGCTTAAACCAAAATTCCTCAAGCCTGTGTCCAAAAGTACCAATTCTATTATGGTGTGGGGAGCTTTCCATGCCAATGGTACAATTCCCCTTAAACTTGTTCAAGATAATTTAACAGCAGCACAATATTGTCAGATATTGGATGAGAGGATAGGTCCTAGCATGCAGGCTACACATCCCAGTCTTTGCGCCAATTCCATCTTTCAGCAGGATAATGATCCCAAACATACTGCTAAAATTACTTCTCAGTGGTTCCATGACAACAATATCTCAAAGTTGTTATGGCCATCCAACTCTCCCGACCTCAACCCTATTGAAAACCTTTGGGCTAAACTAAAGAATGACTTGGACAAAGATAGGTCCAATGTTTCCACTAGAGATAAACTGTTTTTAAAGGCTCAAAACATCTGGTCCTCCTATCCCACAGAGCTTCTCAAGCATTATTCCAATAATATGCCTAGAAGAGTTCAGCTTGTCATAAAACATAAGGGCTGTTGCATATCCTAATGGTTGGCTTCCAGGTATAGAATTTTAGTTTTATTAAATACTACAATTTTTTTAATATATAGATTTATAATATAAATATTAAAAATTAGTTGTAATCAACTAATAAAATTTTTATTAATTAGACTTTTACACCAAAAGTAGCAACAAATACTATGCAACATAATATTATATATCTGTTTTATCTAGTTAAGTTTTACTCTTGTTAAACACAAAAAGGTATTGATATGAAAAATTTGAATCATTTTTTGAACCCACTTTATGTGCTTTGTCCGAGATGAGGAGGTGCTGTAGCATCTTGGTTACATTCCTCACTTTCTGCTCTAGCAGCAACAGACAGTCTGCCTCCACCACCACACTGGACCTACTCTTGCTCGATTCTGCAGCTTGGACCTCTGTCTTAACACTTGTGCCAATCCCAGCCTGAGCATTCTTGGCAGATCTCGGCGAGGGTCGCTCACTCACTGCCTTAACATCCCCGCTCGCACTGGACAGTTTGGGCTTCCCCGCAGAGGGGTTCCCGGCCTGCTGAGGTTGTTGCTGTTGTGACATGTTGACTTCACGCGCCACAAGGTATTTTTAAAGTGTTTTAGAAGTTTTATAGGTTTTTAAAGGGTTTAAATGTATTTTATAGGATGGAGAAAGGTACTGAAGACAGCCGTTAAAACCCCACGAAAGGACTTAGGGAAAAGAAAAGAAAAGAAAAGGGAAAGAAGAATGAAAATATAGAGCTAACTACTACTGCTACTACTGCTGGGTAAGGACGTGCTAACGAGTGAGGGGAAGCATGAGCGGAAGACTAAGAAGGATAAGGTCACTGACTACTAAAAGGATTCACTCTCGTTTCCACATTGGCAGTGGCTGTGTTCTGCCTTAAGTACGACTGCACTGCTCTCTCACTCGTCTGTTGTCATCAGTTTCCCAGTGGTAGTGACGGCAGCCACCTCCTCATTTTGCGAGCACTAGCCAAACTCGAAACACCCCAGAACAATGGCCTCGGCCTGCTAAGCCATCCACGCGGTCGACCATTGTCCCACCTCTGCACTGCCATCCTGTTTGACCACACTTCTAGCCTCTCTAAGGGATCTCTTGACCTGGTCACGAGGTGCGGGCTGGACTACTGAGCTATTCATCTCCTGGGATGCACCGTGACATGCAGAATGCTTGTCAATAGGGCAAATTAGATTATTCCCCAACCAATTGCTATTGAAGCATTTTACTGCTAGGAACTCAAAGTATACTAGAGTCAGCTAAATCAATAATTAATCTGCATTCACCCCCTGATATGCCAAACTTAAATTTTGTTTTATTATTTTTTAAGACATATTGGCAGTCCACCAAAGATTAAGTTTTAAAATTTATATTGCCTTAATATAAAAAATATCAACTCTGCAAGGTTCAAATTACTAACAACTAACTCTTAGGAACAATCCTGAATTTAAATTATAGGTTATGCCAATTTAATTGAGAATAGTTTATTGGAGGTAGGCTGCAATTTGTATTATTGTCACTCTCTGCCCAATGTCACATTTTTGATTGAGCTATTGCAAGTTTTTCTGGCAATTGTGGCTTAAATAATCATTCTTTTGGAACCATATAGAGCAAGAATGGAAGCTGTTCCTCCTTTGGTAATAGTGTAATATTAATACGAAGGACAGCCATTACATTACCATTTTGTATAGAGTTACCATTATAGTCCAAAGAAATTTCTTTGACATCATTAGTCTTTTTTATTTTAGTTGGGGTATCATCACCTGGTAAAATCAAATTTAGTTTTAGATCGCGATCAAATTTTGATCCTAGACCTAAATAAAGACTAATCAAATATCCTTCATCACCATATTCACTCGCATTTAACACATTATCATTGAATAGGATTAAAGCATTTGGGTTTTGAGCTTGCAACATGGAGCTAGCTATATAATGAAATAAATGCGGAACTTCAAAATGTTCACCTTTTTCTCTTAATATATTTGCTAGATGCCCAGCATATTGTATTTTTTCTAATATTTCTTTTACAGTGTCATCCTTGTAAATTTCTATGCTATCACACATCATCCTCACTTCGAAATCAGATATATTGATTGATTGAGCAGCAGACATATTAGTTGGCGCTTTACTTTCCACTTTGTAAACAATATTGTATTGTAAGTAGCACAAAACGTAATTAAAAATTAGAGCGGAGAAAAATATTGCTGATGTTAATGATGAAAGTAGTCCAGACTGACAACATTTGATGATCTATTTATATGGCAATTAGGTCTTCACTAGATACGTTTATTGTGCAGATTCCTCTTTTATTTTTGTATACTTTCTTACATTAACTTTTTCTATTTGTTTATTAATGCCAAGAAACCTTTAAAAAATTTAAAAAAAATTATAAGGGAAACCGAAAATAAAATATATTTTTACATTGTTTTTTCGATTAGTATTGCTTTTTACAAAGTGTTTAATATGCGGCAATTTCTTATTATTTACCTATTCTTTATATAAATTGTCTCATTTAAAAATAAAAACTAATACTTATTACAAATGCAAACAATGAGGTAATGTGTAATTAAATGAGCTTCTGTGTCTCTTTGTGAGTTTAGCAAAGGATAACTTTTTAAATCCCATTACACAGGTGTTCAATCTGTCTTGGCAATGCAGTTTGTAAGCCAGTACTGCAGCTTGTAAGTTGGCCAGTGGGGGCTGCCTGTCAAGTAAACTTTCACTTGCTCTTTAAAAAAAGGAAATATGTATATGCTGTAAGATGTTAGTTAGGCAATGCATAGAAGAAAATTACTCATCATGAACTGCAACTAGTAGAGTTCTTCATAGATGTCTGTGCACCCTCATGTACACGGTTTTGGATAATTGGCTGCTTAGCGCATGTCCAGCCATATTGTGCTTGAGAGAGAAGGTGGAAGTTTTATCAACTGCAAAACAAAGATGATTCAAATTGAAGTGCGAACCTTTACCCTGAATGTGCTCCCACATGACCAGCAGCAATGCACTTCAGTACTAGAGCATTTAATTCACTAATACAGGGTCTAGCAGTAAACCTGACACTTCTCAAACTCATAGAAGGAACCAAGACAATGGTAATAAACTGTCATGTTAGATGCATATCACTCCTGGGACAGGTCCACTTTTTCAATTCAGTACTTCCGGCAGAGTTCCAATTTGCAGTGTTTATAGTCCCGTTTGTGGCGATTCCCATCGTGGATATAAACAAACTGAACCTTTGTTAATTTGTACTTCAACTATACATACATGAAAATATCGAGCACGCTCTGGATAAAAAGTTTACCTTTCCACACAGATCATTAATACCCATCGTGTCTCTTCACCAATACCACTGCTCATTTCACTACCACGCTCAACGCTTAGCGCAATAGTGTATGCATAACAGACAGCTTACCATTCCACCTAAGCAAACAAAGTTGATATACGGACAACAGAAAAATAGACTTATATTTGAACGGGCACTACCACACCTCACAAAAAGAAACAAAAAAGAAAGGCGCTATTCCGCCAGCACCACCGAGTGCTGCCCACCAGCCGCCACCATCAGCACCTTCTTTCCGTCAATCTTCTGCCCCCTTAGCAACAGCGGCAGCGCCACGTCCTCCTCCTCGCCATTGCCCAGCTGCAGCATCTCGCCGTACCCCCACGCATACGCCTTCCCCTCACCCGTCAGCGCCAGCGTATGATTCGACCCGCACGCGAACCCCTTCACGCCGCCCAAAGACTCAATAGCCGTCGGCCGCGTAATCGCCTTCTTATGCGCCGACGCGTCGCCGCCCTCCCCGGCAAGCTGCATGCGCGCGGTGTCCTCGACCAGCGTGGCAAACGGCAAACCCGTCTGGTGCGAGTCCGAGCGCCCGAACGAGTACAGAGTGCCGTCCCCCGCCAGCGCCACCGAGTGGTGCTCGCCGCCCGATATCTGCACCACATGCTTGTCGGCCAGCGCCGCCACACGCGTCGGCTCGTGGACCACCTCGGCGTCCTGCGCGTCCAGGCCGAGCTGGAAGAAGTTGTTCAGGCCCCAGGCGTACACCGAGCCGTCCTTGGTCACCGCGAAGCTGTGGTAGGCGCCGCACCCGATGGTCTGCACGTGCTGCAGGCGGAGGCGCTCAGGCCTGAGCCCGTGCGTGCGCCGGCGCTCGAGCACCAGCCGGCCCAGCTGCCCCTGCTGCCCGCTGCCCCACGCGTACACGCGGCCGCTCGCCGCCAGGGCCAGCGCATGGTCCGCGCCGGCGCACACGTCCACCATGGGCTCCAAAAGGCCCTCGAGCACCACCGGCGTGTCCTGCACGCCCGTCGCCGTGCTGAAGCCCATAATGCCGTCGGCCGACCGGAACGTGCCCCAGGCGTACACGTGCCCGTCGGCCGTCACGGCGAACGTCGCCGAGTCGCTGCACGCCACGCGCGTCACGCTGACGTGGTCCAGCCCGGCCACCAGCGCCGGCACAAACTCGTCGCCCGACCGGCCCAAGGCCCGCTGGTCGTTGCAGCCCCACGACCACAGCCGCCCGGCCGCCGTCAGCGCCATCGTGTGCAGCCCGCCGCACGCCACCGCCACCACCTGCTCGCCGCCCAGCGCCCCGCCCATCGGGAACGGCTTCTTGCGCTCGATCATGTCCTCGCCCAGCCCCAGCTGCCCGCAGTCGCCGTTGCCGAACACAAACACCGTGCCGGCCGCTTCTGGCCGCTGCGCCAGCCCGTGCATGTACGCCGTGCGCGGCCTGGCGAAGGGCCGCGGCTGCGTCGATTTATCTGCCGGCGCAGGCGTCTTCTCTTTGGGGGCCTTCTCTTTGGGAGCCTTCTCCTTTATCGGCTCGGCCTTTTTCTTTGCCGGCTCGGCCTTCTTATCTGCGGCCTCGTCCTGCACCCTGCGTCTCTTGGTCGCCTTCGCCGCCTTGGACGCGTCGCCGGCCGTCTTGCGCGTCTCTACCATGGTGCCTTTGCGCGTAGCCGTCAGGGCCATTCACGAGTGTGTGTTAGTTGAGTGTGAGTGTGAATATGAATGAATGTGAACGTATATCCAAGAGAGAAATAAAAAAGAAGAAAAAAGGTGGAAGGGAAGGAAAGTGTTGTTTGCTATCATAACCATGCCCCACTATCGCACGCGTCACACGCAGTGGGAATAATTTTTTTGTTTTGTGCGTGAGGCCAGAATCAAACAGCACTTTTCACACTCTGGGATGCCTTACGCTTTGTTGCTGTCGCTGCTGCTGCTGCTGCTGGTGCCATGTTCAGTCCGGAAAAGGAAATAGTGAGCCGTCGTGTTTCGATGTGATAAAGCTCTGAGGAAGAAGAGGGAGAAGGAAATTACAGCAAAGGATGGAGAGGGGGGAGAAGAGAGAAAAAACGGACCCATCGGAGTGCCTTCGCGCCTCAAACGCCTGCCCACACCCCAACAGAATCAAAGAACGATGAAAAAAAAGATAGTGCTGACCTGTTTTTTTTGCCAGCCCAGCTCAGCATGCCCGCATTGGCCCAGACTCGGGCCCATCGGACCGTCCCCACCGTCCCTCCGGCACCACGCCACACAATGGGAGGGGGAGCACACCTTAATTGAAATACATTGTTTGTTTGTTTGTTTTTAGCTCGCGACTATCAGACCACCTCGTAGCGCTTGCCGCGGAAGCCGTAGATGCCCCAGTTGGCAATGGCCCACTCCTGCAGGTTGCGGATGCCAAAGTCGCGCTTGAGGCTGGCAAACGGGTTGGGCCTGGGCCGCAGCAGCCAGTCCATGCGGGGCCCAAAGTCCTCCTCCAGCCCGGCCACGTCCGCCGCCATGTCCTGCGCGTGGAAGCCCGTGCCAAACACCGCGCACTTGGTCTCGAGCAGCTTGTCGACCGTCGGCTGCCACCCGCTGCGGCCCCGCGGGTGCGCCAGCCCGGGGCTGAACAGGAAAAACACGTCGGTAAACGGGTCGAACGGCGCAAAGCTCCAGATCGCGTCGTGGAAGTACCCGCGGTGGTACTTGAGCGCCAGCCGGGAGGACACCACGATGGTCGACCGCGTCTCGTCGGCCGTCGGGATGCTCTCGGGCCCGACGAAGTACACGTGCAGCGGGCTGTGCGGCAGCAGATACGACAGCTGCAGGTACAGGTGCGGCGGCAGCATGGCCTCGGCCCGCGCGCCCAGCACGAACACGCGCAGCGGCTTCTGCTGCATCTCGAGCTCCTTCTCGCTGCGCGCCAGCTCGTGCTCCTTGATGGTGGTGCGCAGCGCCGTCAGCGACTTGAGCCCCTCGCCCGTCAGCCCGCCGCCGCCCAGCGTGAACGGGCTGTACTGGTGCAGCGTGGCCGCAATGGTCACCGGGTACGTCAGCACCTTGCTCACGTGCCGCATCGCCCGGTCCGACCCGACGTTGGTGAACGACCGCGTGTACAGGAACGTGTCCCAGCTGCTCAGGTTGACCACCACCTCGGGCAGCTGGGCCGACGGGAACTCGAACTCGCGCAGCGTCCGGCCCGACCGCAGGTCGTGCTCGTCCTCGTTGGCCTCGCGCAGGTGGCCGCACAGCTCGCCGTGCCGCCGGTCCGCCGCCCAGTGCTGCTCGCTGCAGTGCGTCGGGTAGCCGCACGCGGGGCACTCGAACACGGGCTCGCGCGTGGCCGCCTGGCCGTGGCTGTGCGCCGTCGTCTCGTCGACGCACGTGGGGCAGCAGCCGTGCTGCTGGATCAGCTGGCCCTTCGAGCGCATCTCCTTGACCGGCGACTTGGACAGCGGGTGGAACAGGTCGCCGGCCTGCACCAGCAGCCGCGGCTTGCCCGCAGCGTCGGCGCCCGGCGGCGACGGCGCAAACAGCGACTTGAGCGAGATTCCACGCCGCGCGCCCAGAGGCCTCGCCCGTGCCAGGCGCCCGGCCCGCAAGCCGCCCAGTCTGCCAAGCACCCCCCGCGTCAGCACTCTGGTCGGATCCATTGCTCTGGAGTGTCTAATTTTGCTGGTTGAATGTAGGTAAATTCGGCTGCACGAAGCGATATGCCGGGCCAGCATATCAGCATCTCGCCGCCCATGCTGTTTTATTATGCACACCCCTGATCGAGATCAGCGGATCATCGGCCTCATTTTTTCTCGCCTGCCTCAGCGCTCTACATGTGCTGCATGTCCAATCCGCAACCTACAGACCCGATTCCTTCTTCTCAATTCTCTTTATCAGTGCTTAATTGCTCTCGCCTCTCGAGTTAAATCGTGCGTTAAGACATATAAACCACTCCAGTAGTCACTTTTTTGGTACGTTGCGGGCCATGCCGTGTGGTTCACGCGAGCGGATTTGGTGCTGGCGGACGGATTGATGCGCAGATGAGATGGATACGCACCCGGAATGGCTGCGATGGATTCGGCACGGTGTGCCCCGATGGATACGGTCTGGATGAGGAAGGGGTTGCCCGAATATCTTTTTCGGGCAAAGTTCGAAATTCACATGCCAGGCAGCGAAGAGACTGTCTGGCTCGAAATTGGAATTTGAATTCATCTCCCCCATTCAGACCGGCGTCATGGCCATCAGCCAGAGCAGCCCAGCGACGCAGCCATTCCTCCCCGCGCAGCCACCACCACTTCGTGCAGCCACTACCAAATTCGTGCGAACAACGGGCTGTGTGAGGCTCATACACGACCATATGCATATTGCACTAATCACAACCCTGACACACACCATTCTCACCCCCCGTGTAGAAAAATGCGTTACATTGCCGCCTACCTGCTTGCCCAGCTCGCCAACCCCGAGGCCACCCCCTCCAACGAGCAGATCACCAAGATCATCTCGGCCGCCGGTATCGACGTCGATGCTGAGCGTCTGTCCCAGCTCCAGGCTGCTCTGGAGGGCAAGAACGTCAGCGAGCTGATCGCTGAGGGCCAGTCCAAGCTCGCCTCCGTCCCCTCGGGCGGTGCTGCCCCCGCTGGTGGCGCTGCCGCCGCTTCGGGCGCCGCCGAGACCGCCGCCGCTGCCGCCCCCGCCGAGGAGGAGGAGGAGTCCGACGAAGACATGGGCTTCGGTCTGTTCGACTAAGCTCCGCGCCGTCCGCGGACTATCGCCTCTTTTTTGCAGTGACTTTACCCGCCACCATGCTCCATTGTGGCTGCTGGTGTTGTAATAAACAGCTTAAAAATATATCTTTATTTACTGTTATCCGTTACCAACGAGATCATCTTGTCGCCCTTTCTGGCACCATGCGATCCCTGTGTCCGTCTTTCTTTTGAAGTTGAACGTCGATAGGCACTACAGCCCGGATCCACGCACCACACCGGTCATGAGACCCCATGACCGTCTGGAAACAGGGGGGGCGTTGAAAATGCGTCAGAGACACGGGTTTAACAAGACGTGCTTCAAAATCTTTGAAGGAAAAAAGGATAATTAATTTTCCAAAAAGTGCTGGACTCTTGCCTTGGACTCTTTTAAACCTTTACTGGTTCAGCATAACGATATATCCTCACTCTTTCTCTTTATAATATTCCGTTGTAATTTTTTCTCTCTATTCATAACCCTATTTTTTTCTTCTTTCTGTTCCACCGCTCCCGGTTACCCTGACTCTGGCCTTGCGCAGTAGCAGCATACTCCCCCCAACAATGAAGTTTGGCAAGACAATCGAGACCAGCGCAAAGGAGCTGCCCGAGGACTGGCAGCCATACATTATCCAGTACAAGCTGCTTAAAAAGAGCATCAAGCAGATTGTCCGCGAGCTCGACAGCACCTTCAAGACCCTGAACCTGCCGTCGCCTGCAGAGTCGGGCGAGTCGGCAGCAACTACCGCTGTGGTGGACCCTGAAGCAGCCTCGCTCAGCGAGACGCTGTCTGATACTGGCAACCCAGCTGAGAGAGCGCCAAGCCTGGCAGAGTCACCGATCAGCGACTCTTCCCCAAAGCCCAGAGCTGGTCTCGACAGCATGTCGGCTCTCGAGTCGTCCCTGCCAGACACAATCGTCAGCGTCCCCGAAGAGATCGCCTACAACATCGAAAAGGACAGCGACGGCGTTGTGCATCCGGTCATCACCGTCAGGATCAGAAAGCCCGTGGCCTCGGTCCAGTGCGATCAGATCCTCGAGCTTCCCGACGTTGCCGGTCTGCCCGAGCGCACGTCGATTATAATTCCGTCCGAGCAAAACAGCAACTTGCTGTCTTCAGGTTTGCGTGCACCTGAGGCGGTGAATCCAGAGGGCGTCAGCAGCGATATCCAGATCAGAACCGAGGTGCTGGACGACGCCGAGGAAACGCAGGTCACGGTGAGGCTGCAGACCGACCAGATGTTCTTTGACCAGCTGGTGCGCTACATCGAGCGGACCCACGCGTTCGAGCAGACATACACCAAGCAGTACAACAGCAACGTCAGCTCTCTAGGCGACGAGCTGACGGCAGTCACGTCGCCGTACAAGCACGACTTTGAGATCTGGCGCGAGATATTCCGCCTGTACATCGATGCAGACGTCTGGGAGCACAGCGAGGGCGACTTCCGACCGACAAACTCTGCAAAGGAAGGCCAGGACCGGTTTAGCAAGTTTATGAGCCATGTAGAGAACATCGGCCTCACAAAGAAGTTCCGCGACCCGCTGTCGGGAAAGCTGCTGGTCGGCTTTTGCAAGCTCAACTCGGAGCTTACATACCTGAAGATGCTGCAGGAGATGAACGAGCTGGCCATGCGCAAGATCCTCAAGAAGCACGATAAGCGCACGCAGCTGGTGTCCAAGACCCAGTTCCCGCAGATCATAACCATCGACACGTCCACGCTGACAAAGGCGCTGATCTATACCATCCACACAGAGCTCGTCGGCATCGTGCCCCAGATCGACGACTATCTATGTCCAATGTGCCTCAACATCTCGTGGCGCCCGCTGCGCCTTGACTGCGCCCATGTGTTCTGCTCGAGATGCGTGGTCAAGGCGTCCAAGCGCTGCATGTTTGACTGCCCCGTATGCCGTGCCAAAAACGCCATATACAACGCCGGCGTCTCAAACATAGACAAGGCGCTGCTCAACTTCCTCAAGCTCTACTTTCCAAAGGAAGTCAAGGAAAAGCAGCGCGACATCCAGCAGGAGATCTCGCACGAGGAGACTCGGGCAATTGTTGCTGCGCATGCCCGCGAGCGGCCCTGCATAATCATGTGATCTGATCACCCTTTTTTGTAAATTACGGATAGACGCTTCAACTTTTCATGTTTCGCTTATAGTGAGTAAACTCTTGAGCTATTCTATCTCGAATTATCGTTTTATATTGCTAGAATGCTGCGAATCGCCTCCGGCTCTGCTATTCCGCGGTGCGGCACAGTTATATATACATCCCTGCAGAGGCAGGCAGGCCTAGCTGTTTCTAGCAAGCTGCTGTCCATGCGTGCATTCTCTGCCAGCATACAGACAGAGGGCCACCGCCGCCAGTACAGAGACCATTCGCGGTATCCGCGTCCTAGATCAACCAGGCCGTACAGGCCAGCGAAAATAGCTGACGATCTCCTTGCAGGCGATCAGCTCGGCACCCGGTCTGAAGACAAGGGCAGCCTGCTAGAGAGAGTCAGAGTCACCGACGATGAGGTCAACAAGATCTACGATTCGATAATGGGTGCGGGCCGCCGCAAGGAGCGGGACGAGCAGTCACTAAGGCACAACTCGAGGGCTGAATATGTCGAGAGACGCCGTGAGGCCAGAGAGAGGCTCAGCGGCAAATCATCTGCCAAATCGATAAGCAACGACAGGACAGACAGCCGTGGAGGTTATAATGACCACGCATCTGAGGCATCACATGAAGGCGATACAGGACAGGCGCCAGCAAAGGGCGAGCTAATCTCTGAAAAGACGATGGAGGAGATGATCTATGTCGACACGCGCTCGATCCGCGAGCTCGAGTCGGTTAGGCGCGACCTCATCGCCTCTGCAGACACCCTTACGGTATCAAAGCTCAAGGAACGGGTTGACGAGACGTCGGTGTCAAAGGATGATTCGGAATCGGCTGACACTGAAGCCCTGGTCGCCGATCTTGCGCCAGAGTTGTCGGTTAAAGAGTTCAACCACGTCATATTTGCCAACACGATTGCAGGGCGTCTTGACGAGGCAGTTGGTGCCTACGATCTTCTCCTCGAGTCAGGCGTAGAGCCAAACCAGACAACCTTTGCCAACCTGACCGCTGCCTATGCCAAGGCAGGCGATCTCGAAACAGCCATCAAGATGTTCAAAAAGCTCGAGGACCACAACCTCGAGCCAACCCTCTACTCGTACGGAACACTCATCAAGGCGTACACAGAGTTTGACAGGGTTGACGATGCCTTCCGCGTCTACGAGGCCATGAAGACACGGAGCATGTGGCCGAATCTGCCCGTGTACAACAGCTTGATAGTTTCCTGTCTCAAGATCGGCGACTACAAGCGTGCGTGGGGTGTGTTTGAGCACCTGCGCTATACGATTGCCAAGCCGGACGAGATCTCGTTCTCGCTGATGATCCACGCCTGTGCAAAGAACGGCGAGGTCGAAAAGGCGATGAACCTGTTCGACGAGATGGTTAGCAACAAGCTTGCTCTGTCGGACGTGACATTCAACTCGCTTATCCATGCCTGCGCTGTGCGCCCCGACTACTTTGACGAGGGCTTCCGCCTGCTGCAGCTGATGGAGGCACACGGGTTCCAGCCCGACTTTTACACGTACAACACGCTGATCTACGCCTGTGCTCGCAAGAAGAACCTCGGTCTTGCCAGAGACATATTCCGCGACATGCTCGAAAAGTCGATGGATCCAAAGAAGAAGGGCTTGCTCAAGATTGACCCGGTTACCATTACGAACATGATGTGGGCGTATTCGGGCTATCTCTACAATGTCAAGACGTGCTCGTGGAAGATGGCCAAAAAGTACGAGTCGCTGGCCATGGACGTCCTGCAGTCGGTCAAATCGAAAAAGGATAACCCCTCTGACCACGGCGCTGCAAGCCGCATCCTGACAAACACCGAGCACAAGTTTGACGTTCATGCCGGAATCCTGAAGCTCATCGAGGCCCAGGAGCGGGCAGCCAAGGCTACCAGCGAGCTTCTCGAAACCAAGACTGAAGGCGTACCCAAGGACACTCGTGACAAGATGTACATGAATCTGATCGACATGCTCATGCCCAAGGAGGTTCCGAGCGCACACAACGGTGTTGGCTCAGAGGCATCTCGTCTGATGAGGTACTATCTGGATGTGCTCGGCGGCAGCGTAAGCAAGCAGCTTCTGAACGCATATCTGTCAGCCATGATTGGCAACGGCCGCTTTGAAGAGGCATGGCGCGTTTTCCTGGGTGACTTTGAAAAATACGGCATTCCCAAGGACGGGTGGACATTCCAGCGTATGCTCCGTCTGTGTGCGCGCACTCGCGACGTCCCGAGCGCATGGCGAATCTGGGACGAGTACAAGGCCTGGCGTGCAGACGTAGAGAAGGCGCTTGGTACTCCCGGACATGAGAAGCTCAAGCGGTCTCAGACCATGGTCTATCGTAGCTCGCCTGACCGCAATGGCAAAGACGAGCCCTCCGCCTCAGAGCTGAGTGGTGATGATGCAGCGCTGAACCGCGCAAGCAAAGATATGCTGGCACTGGCCGAGGCACTCGAGTTCCCCGGCGACAACGCCCTCCCGACAATTGTGGCTGGTGGCGCCCTTGCGGTTATTCCGTCAGACCGCGAGATTGCCCGCCGAAAGATCGGCTGCGATATGAAGACCGAGCATGCCACCTACATCGAGATGGTCACGCTTCTTGGCAGCTGCAGCGACTTCCGCTCGGCAGTCAGGCTTATTCGCGAGGAGAAGTCTGGGATTCTTGAGCACAAGCACAACCCGACCATGGACGACGTGAACAGCCTGTACCAGAACGCAGTCATGGCAGGCGACAAACACGCGGCTCTCGACATCCGCGGTCTCTGCATGCAGAAGCAGGCTCACGCGGCCCGTCGGGCTCTTCATCGCAAGTGGGGCACGTCGTTCAGCTGGGATCTGACTGATCCGCAGCGGAAATCGTTGAGTCGGCGGTTCCCCGAGGAATTCAGACGGCACACAGAGCCATTCAAGGATGGTGAGCGCGTCTCTCTGCGCCAGCGTTAGAGAGCTAAAGTTTAGAATTTAAAAAGACAAGAAATGAAAAATACTTAGTTTAAGAGTCCGTTGACGAGACAGCAGACCGAGAGGATCGTGCTTATGCCGATTATCACTCGCTGGCCAACCGAGACCACGCAGTCGTTGTTGGAGGGAACGAGATCGGCGATAGTTGACATCTGGGTCGCCGCAAATGACGCCGCTAGCAGGCAGGTATAGCCGCCGGAAATAAGCCAGCCAGCTATTCCATTCAGCTCCATGATTACAAGAATAACCGTGGTCATCGGAACAATGGCAAGATATGTGCTGGACAGCGTAATTGCATCAGAGAGCCTGATATACTCGTTCTGGAAAGCAGTCGTAGTCTCGGCAACCACGCTGGCCGCTACTGCGGTGGATGCGGCGTCTGCTCTCTGCTGGATATGGTGACGAAGCTGAGCCTTGCAACCCCAAATGCCGCTGATCAGATATATCAGACTCAGACCGACGATTGGCACGTAACATCCGGCGAATGGCAGCCTCGAGAGAGCGTGCGATCTGACAATCTTTTCGAGAATGTCAGTGTGGATGTTCAGGTTTGACCTGATCTGCGAGTGCGCCTTCTGCGACGCCTCGCCAAGGTCGTGGATGTAGTCCGAGAACCCAGAGTCGCGGTTGGCGTTGAGCACCTTATCAGGCCACGATGGAGTAGCATTTTCGGCGCCCGACACGACATACTCGCGCAGCCTGTCCATGCTTGCCTGAAGGTCTGATCTCAGCTGGTTGCCCGATCCACGCGTAAACGACGCAAACTTCTCAAGCGCATGACATACACTGCGTCTGATGCAGCAGAGCATACCCGAACACTTTCGGCTAGCACGACGTGCACCGCACTCTGCCTCGTGAGCCATTTTGCTACCCTCGTAGTTTAGCCTGTCGTAAAAGTTCTCGCCGGTATCCTTTACATGCCTGGCTGCCTTGTGGACGTCATCCTGCACCTTGTGCTTTGCATGCTCGGCATTATGTTGGGCACGTCTGCCCCAGTAGTCAGCCTTGTCCTTGACTTTATGCCCCACGTCATCAACGCTGTCCCGTGCCTGCTGTCCCAGCTCATATGCCTTGTTCTTTGCATCCTGGCCAGCCCGGTCGACGTTATCCTTGACCTGCTGCCCATATTCGGCCACATTGCTTGTAATATAGTCTTCGGACTCGGCGGCTATTTCCCGGCCTTGCGAAAACATCTTGTTTGCACGCTCGATCTTTGGCGCAAAGATCTGCTGAGCGCGCTCGGTTACAACATCCCACCAGTGATACTCGGGCTCTGCAACAACAGGAATCGGAGCAACAACAGTCATCGTCGTATATTCGACATCTGGAGCAAGGTCTGCCTTGACAACTGGCAGGGATAACAGGAGATATGCCGCAGTAACGACTGCTTGCAGTGCTGTCAGTCTATGAATAAAAGACACCATATTCAGTAAGGTATTTAAGAGTAGATATTGAGCAAGTTTGTAAATAGAGAAGAAGAAAAGGAATCTCAAGGTTTTTGCACACGAGACTCTACAAATGATACATATGCTGTTTCGAGGTGGCGCCCGGCGCGTTTTCATGCGCAGCTTGTGCTATGCATTGTCACTCCTACGACATCGGTGACGCCGCGATTCATGCTGTGACATCATCTCGAATATGCCCAGATCTCATGCTAAATTGATCTGATCACCATATTTCGATTTGAAATTTAATTGCTGCTCTGCGCCTTGAAAAATATTGTAAAGTCGTTCTTGGCTCTGTTGAATTTTTCGTATATATTTTTCTGGGTAAACAGTCAATTGAACAATGTCAAGCCGACTACTATGGCTGCACAGCCGCAGCAGTGCGCCATTGAAAACACACCGGTTCAGTTCGGCGTCCGTCCAGCTCTACCGAAGCTACACCTCCACCAAGGGCTCACCCGATCAAGATCTTAAGGATCAAGACACCTCAGACAGTCCAAGCGTTGTCATCGAGACGCCGCCCGTATATACAAGAGAGGAGGCGCAGGAGATTGAAGACAGCACTGTAAAGTCTAGCCGTGCCGGGCTGCGTACCGATTTTATCAAGGAGCGCGAGCCCGTGGTTGTGCATAAACTCACATACCCATTCCAGACTAACAAGTGGTACCGCATCATCCCGGACGCGGTTGACTTTGTCCAGGTTGGCAACAGCCATATTAAGCGTGTTCCACGGCTGCAGCACGGTCTCGAGCGGGTCCTGTTTAGTCCAGGAGTGCATTGTCTCGAGGATCCGCATAGCGGCGTGTACAACTTTGACCCGTACATTCGCAATATCACACAGCCGGACGAGTTTGATTACGATAAGCTGACACCATACATTACATCTTCAAAGGACGAGACGCTGATGGGCTATGCGCGCAAATGCAGAAAGCACTTTGTCGGATCGACGTCGTCCATGACACACGCCTTGTCGCACCTGTACTTTGCGATCTCGGGAGGCAAGCAGCCCGATGTCTCGTCGCTGTCGATGGCCTATACAGATATGCCGACCAACTTTACGCGTGGAATGCGGTATCCGGCATCGATCGCGCTGCGCTACCATGACGGTGTATATGGAATTGATGCAGACAAGAGCTTTGACGTCAAGGACAGCATTCTGAGTATTCTGGGCAAGTCTTTGGAGAAGCTGCTCACGGCTTCACCCAAGGAGTTTGAGACCTACAAGAAGCAGAACTCGTGGAAGGTCAAGGACATACAGGAAGAGAACTATCACTATGTGCAGTTTGACGAGTTTGTGCTGCGCTCGCAGCTGGACTGCCGCGACGACAGGCTTCCTCGAAAGACGTTTGATCTAAAGACCAGGGGGACGCTGGCAATTCGGATGGATCTGGAGAACTACGAGGTCAGCAAAGGGTATCAGATCAACACATTGAAGGGTCGGTTGCAGTCGTTTGAGCGCGAGTACTACGATATGGCCCGGTCGGCGTTTCTAAAGTACAACTTCCAGACGCGTATCGGAAACATGGATGGCATTTTTGTTGCCTACCACAACACCGCCAGGATGTTTGGGTTCCAGTACATTACTCGTCAGGAGATGGACAATGTCATATTTGGCAACGAGGCGACGGGAACCAAGATGTTCAGGTCGATACTGATCCTTCTAGGAAAGATCCTGCGCTCGATAACGGATCAGTTCCCCAAGAAGGACATTCGCGTCACGTTTGACAGCTCGTTTAATAGCGGTAAACTCAACATCTGGGTCGAGATGATTAACGACGAGGCTGAGGCTGTTGCGCTGCAGCAGTACGACGAGCTTGGTATCAATGGATCGAGAGTTCGGAATCCTAGAGTGGCACAGCCACTGAAGACTGCAGATGGGCGCACTGACCCATTTGACACCAGCGATCCTCTTGACGCACAGAGCTCTAAAGATAGCACCTCTGCAAGCGAGCTGGACGATACCGAGTTTGACCTGGCCGATTTCATCTACATCAACGACAAGGAGACCATTCAGCACTATACGATGGATGCGTTCTCGACATATAACAATATGGATACCGACGAGCCGGTGACCGTCAGGAACAAGGATGACGTGCTGTTTATCAACTGGAAACTGACAAAGTCGCGCGCTCCACAAGAGAGTATCATGATGCGGTACAAGCAGCTGCGCCTGCGTCAGGCCACCTACTTTGAGCGCGCATCGCCCGACACTCCCGAAGAAGAGCTAAGTCCGATGATCAAGATTCTGCGCAATATATCGCGTCGGAACATGTGGCGCAACAACACGCCTAGGGGCAAGGTTGTTGTAAACCGCAGCAAACGACCGACAGTCGCTTCAAAGTGGCCATCCGTGCACTCTGACCAGGCAGGCGACGATGCGGGAAATGCCAAAGCCAATGACCCTGCCGACGAGTCTGCAGAGAACAAGCCGCATAAGCCAAGCAAGGCCGCATCGAAGAAGAGTGCCTCGCGAAACTCGCGATCGAGCAAAAAGAAAGGCTCAAACCGTATAGTCAAAAGGCCCAAGGCCGGCGAATCGCAGAAGGATACCACCACCAAGGATTCTGACGTAGAATAATAACTACCAGCTGTTTCAAGACCTGTAATAAATAGCAGTAGACCATTTGTGTAACTATTGACACACGGCAGTGTTACTTTTTTATTATTGACGTGAGATGTTTTTTTTTTGAAACAACAGGGGTGGGGGTGAAAGTCCTGACGGAATCGTCGTGAGAGTTCAAAACTGCGCCATTTATAGTGCTGTAAATATAGAGTGCATATCTGTGGAAATGTTTTTAAACATTAGGCGCATTTCTGTGGAGTGTGTGTTTTATGTGCTGCTCTAAACAGACAAAGACATGGCGAGGGTTGATATATCCACATTTGTTCTCCCTTGACTGACCAACTTTAAGATTTTTTTCTTCTTGTTTAGAGTATTATATTATCGATTAACATTAAATAAAACTAAAAATATGAAGCTCGTTGGACTCTGTACAGTCAGCGTCTTGGCTGCCACCGCGTTTGCCAAGCTGCAGATTGTTCTGCCTAACAGCCACACCGAATGGGAGGCAGGTAGCCCGGGAACTATCAAGTGGAAGTAAGTATTACGCTGTGATTTGTAGAGACCACATTTTTGCTTGTTTAGACTTACGAAGCTGATATTTAAAGCACATTGGTAGAGACATCGGAGGCGGGCTGAAGGGCCGCTTGTCGATCGACCTGATGGAGGGCTCAGATCCGTCGAATATGAGCACCCTCGCGACAATCGCCGAGAATGTGCCTGCCAGCAGCCTTCAGAAGAGCTGGAACGTGCCCAAGAACTTCAAGAACAGCAACAACTACTCGATCAGAATTGTCGACGAGGACGGCGAGTCGTACTATGGCCAGTACTTTAAGGGCGCCGGCGGAAAGACCGAGGTGGGCAAGAAGTCCGGCAAGAACAATGCCGCGAACAGCAAGTCTCCGCAGCAGGGGAAGGATGGAAGCAAGGGCAAGGACGGTGCCGGCAAGCAGGGCGGGCGCGACGAGAACAAGAACAGCAGCATGCCGCTGAAGAGCGGTGGCTCGGATAGCGACAAGGACAAGGAGAAGGACAAGGATTCGGCGGCGGCAAACGGCGCCCCAGTTTCGGGCAGCACTGCCGCAATTGCATACGCCGCAGCAGCCATGGCTGCCGGTGCGCTTGCCATCTGCTAGAGATATTCAGGAAAAATTAAAATTCCCTATTGGGCTTTCAAACGAACTTTCTCTTTGCACCAATGCCAGCAGCCAAAAAGTAATTTTGCGGAAATGAATTAATAGGGGTGTATGTTTTTCCTTTGAATGAACACAGAGTTTGACTTTGCCGCATTGCATTGCCGTATTTAGACTGCTGACTCGGGGTTATCACAGTGATGGTCGATGAGTGAGCCATCTCTGTGTTTATCTCGAGTGTGAAGTTATCGGATGGAATATAAGGTTTGTTCGCTACAGATAATCCGTGCAGGCATTTTCCGATTTGCGACAATGTTTACAGCGTGGAAAAAAAGCGTGCGTCTTCAAAGGATGTCAAAGCTGGCCAGCGCGTGCAAATGTGGAAGCTGCAGCAGCGGTCGTAATCCACAAAGAAGCGGTCTCTGGCCAATCGCAGTGATCGGTCCAGCATGGTGGCGATCGCCCAAAGGATGAAAAAGCGCAATTCTGTGTGACCACGAGTTTGGAGGACGCGGGCCACACAAAAAAAATGTTTGCTTGTGCCATCAGCATTCCATCCACTTTATATTTCGCTTTGCCAAGAAGCACCACGCGCAGGCTTTATTGCAATGCCTGCGAATTCCTGTTTTATTTGGCGCGTCTCGCAAAAAGAACGATGAGAAAACCTTTTGAACGAACAAAAATTGAAAAAAAACCGGAAAAAATAGGCGACAAATGTGCAGCTCGCAGAGCATAAACTGACCGAATGATTGGCGCATTTGTTTTCGTAAGGACGATCACAGAGCGTGTTTCCATTTGGCCGCACGCTGTGGTGGTGGTGGAAACGACGGCAGTGTAAAGCTATTTTTCTCCCCTCCTCTTCTCTCTTTTTCAAACTAGTAATATTTCTACACTTACCTTTTTTTGTTCTTTAACTTTTGGCTGGCAGCCCATCTTGTTTAAACTTTTGCTATAAATACTTTTTTTTAGGTTCGCCTATCGCACAGATATAGCTGTACCTACCTACATACATAGATATATATACAGATGAAGCTCGTCATTGCTCTGTCAGCGCTGCTGTCGTCTGCCTTTGCAGCACTCTCCATTAACAACCCTGTGGCCGATACCGTCTGGCCCAGCAATGGCTCTCCCGTTACGATTAGCTGGATGTAAGTGTCTTTATTGTGCGCAAACAAAGGTGTCGGGCACGGTCCCTGTCTGTTCATCTACTGCTTTTCCCACCCTTTCCTTTGAATTCTTGTTACTTTTTTCTTGGTGAGGGGTAGATGCTGTTGTTTTTCTTTTCTTTTTTTCTCGGCAATTGCAGCGGTGGCACATCGTTTTGTCGTGTCTGCTGGTTTCGAGAGCCGGCAGCTGGGTTCGGCAGTCCGGTGACAGATTGGCTATTGTTGTCAGTGCACACCTGCCATATTTGTACCTGTATCTATATTGTATTGTGTCGATATGCTGCCTGCCCCTCTCCCACTATTACATACATGGCATGGCATAACATGGCATGCGCAATATCTATATTGCACCCTTTGTTCCATCTAGTGCCCAATATATGCGCACCAGGCAAACATGTGGCCAACCAAACCAGAACTACCCGCTACTAAACAACTGCTATATCAATACTGTTCACCTGACACACACACTCTCACTTTTGTAGTTCGGATGACAACACGGTGCTTACCGGCACTGTGACAGTGCAGCTGATGGAGGGCGACGATGCCAACCTTACGCCGATTATGATAATTGCCTCGGGCGTTGCAGCGAGCACGGGCAAGGTGACGTTCACACCGCCGGAGTCGCTTGTGGGCAGCAGCAGCTATGCCGTGCGCGTGACGTCGTCGGTCGACGGGCCGCACTACAGCCACAGCTTCACTGCCGGCGACCCGGCAAACACTGGGTCGGCCTCGGCCATTGTGACGTCGACCTCTGCGTCGAGCAGCGATGACAGCTCGTCTGACGAGTCGACGACCAAGAGCTCGTCGAGCAAGCCGTCGTCGTCGTCTGAGGAGAGCGATAGCAGCACCGAAGACGAGCAGAGCGACCTGTCGTCGGACAGCGAGGATACGGAGTCTGACAAGACCGACAAGGACAACAAGACCAGCAAGGACGATGACAAGTCGAGCAAGGGGGACGATACCTCGGCGGACGACGACGAGCAGTCGTCGAGCAGCGGTGCCAGCCGCACGCAGCTTGCCATCGGCGGCATCTTTGGCGCCGCCGCCGCCGTCGCAGCCATGTTCTGATTCACCAATGTATGTGCTTTAAACTTTCTTTCTGTCCCCCTCTCCTCTTTTTTCTATTTCACTTCCACACTTTTATGTCTAATTGACTGTTTAAATGCGTATCATGATATCGCCCGGCATGGCGGTAACTGTTCTACTAGTGCGAATGAATATGTTCTTGGTTGTGTGAGAGTAGGAACAATGCAGGCTGAGATTTCTATTTTTGGATCTGTGTGTGCCGCTCGACCTTTTTCCCCCCTCCTTCATATTGCGGCGGATATGTGTGGAAGAGGGAGAAAAAAAATAATATTTTTGTTGTTGTTCCTGTTCCTTTCTTGACTGCTAACAAATTTTTTTCCCCCTTTCATTTACTTCTTCTTCAGACGGTTGCCAGTTCGAAATGAGGACCAGCGTTATACTCTTGTCTGCCGCTGCCCTGTACGGTAGCTGCGTTCTGTCGACGGCAGCAGCAGCAGATGGCCAGCATGGCGCGGGCGTAGTGGCAGCCAGGATCCCGCGGAAGCACGCCAAGCTCGGCAGAATCCCCCGGGACCAGGGCATCTATAAGCGCGCAGACAGCTCGAGCGACAACGCCGACAACGCCGACAACGCAGATAACGCCGATAACGCTGATACACCGACGCCGACGCCGACAAAGAACACGTCGTCGTCAAAAAGCACCGCCACAACAAAGACATCGAGCACGAAGAGCACCAAGACTAGCACGACGGAGGAGCAGGGCGACCTCGAGACGGACGGCGAGGACGCCAACTCCGATAAAGGCGGCGACGACAACAACAACAGCGATGATGGCGGCAACAACAAGGATAATAACAACAGCGACGATGGCGATACGGCGGACGCCGGAGTGGTCAACGACGAGAACGGCAACCCGATTGTGACGGACGCCAACGCGTCGTACTGGCAGATGATCACGCCGACGGGCGTCAACTACCTCAGCGGCGCGGCTGGCGTGGATGCGCGCTCGGGCGCGTCGCTTGCGGCCGGCGTGGCCGTGGCCGCGGCAGCCGTCTGCGCTGCCGGGCTGTTCTAAGCCATCCCCCATCCTCATCCTACCCTTCTCTCACAATTTCCCACACAAACAACCCACATTAATAAACAAGTAGTGCTCCTCCCCGTGCAGACAAAGAAAGAGACTTGGATTGTCTGTCTGGCGAGCCGAGCGAGGATAGCAGTACACGCTGCAGACAGCTTGTGCAGATAGCAGCGCTGCTCAGATGCAGTATACAGTCTGACACGCATGCAGGTGCCTCGGCAAGATAACCTGGCTGCTAGCGGCCATCAATTCAACACATTGAACGACGCTGCCGCGTCTTGAAGTATAGAAAAAGGGGGGCTAGTAGGCCAGCCAGTACTCCTCGGGGAACAGCCGGCGCATGGTGTGCCAGTGCTCGACGGCCGTGCCGACCTGCCACTGCGTCAGCGGGTTCCAGCGGTCGGTCAGCGGCTGCACGCCGTCGGTCGGCAGGCGGCGCAGCGAGATCTCGTTGTGCAGCATGCCGGCCAGCATGGCGCCGCGGATGGACCGGCCGTCGGCGGCGAGCTTCTTGAAGACGATGGGGCGGTTGGACGCGAAGAACATCATGTTGACCACGCTGTCCATCTGCGCCTTGCGGCTCAGCGGCGCGCCGGCGTCGTCGGCGGCGGCGAACTCGCCGAACAGGCGCACGTGCGCGAAGGCCGTGCGCAGCGTGGCGGCGACGTGGGCCAGCACGCGCGCGTCGCTGGGCACGCCGACGTAGTTCATGGCCAGCACGCCGGCCGGGCGCATGATGCGGCGCAGCTGCGCCACGGCCTCGCGCGAGAACAGCGGCGCCGGCACCGAGCCGCCGGTGAACACGTCGTGCACGACGTAGTCGTACGTGCCGGCCGGCGCCTCGTCGATGAAGCCGCGGGCGTCGCGCAGGTGCACGGCGTTGAGCGCCGGCGGCAGGCCGAAGAAGTCGACGGCGGCGCGGTGCACGGCCGGGTCGATTTCGACCACGTCGACGCGCACGTGCTGCTCGTGCAGCGAGCGCGCCGACACGCCGATGCCCAGGCCGATTTGCAGCGCGCGCTCGCCGGCCTGCGGCGCGCCGCGCACCAGCCGCACGGCGTCGGCGTAGTAGAACACGCCGAAAATCGACTCCTGCGTGGAGTTCCAGTGCCCGCCGATGATCGAGTGGCCGCTGCGCAGCAGCCGCAGGCCGCGCGCGTGCTCGTCGGCCACGGTGACCCAGCCCGTGACCGACTCCTCGCGCATGAGCACGTGGTACTTGGCCGTCGCGCTGACCGCGCCGCGCGTCGTGCACCGCGCGTCGCCCAGCAGCGACGTCAGCACGAAGACCGCCGTGGCGACCGCCGGCGCAAACCGCAGCGCCGCCGGGCGCGCCGCCGCCGCCGCCGCCGGGCGCACGCCGGGCGCCCGGGCGGCAAGCGCGCCGGCGCGCTCGTGCAGGCCGACGAGCAGCTCGACGAGCAGGCCGCTGAGCGCCATGTACGCGGCCGCCGTCAGCAGCCCGTGGCACCCGTGCTGCCACGGCGCGCGCAGCTGGGCCACCCACGCCGCCAGCGCCGCCGCAAGCACGTACGCCGCAAACACCGCCGCCTGGCGCAGCCGCGCGCCCTGCACGTGCGACATGCGCGCCGCCGCAACCGCCGTGACAAAGCCGACGGCGGCGAACACCGGGTACGCCAGCACGCAGTGCGTCAGCGTCGGCCCCCAGACGGGCCCCATGCGGCCCGAGTAGCGCAGCACAAACGACGCGCGAATCGGCGCCAGCGACGTCAGCAGCGCCGCCGTGTTGAACGCCGCCGCCAGCGCCCGTCCGGTGCGCGTGTCGACCGACGCCGGGCCGGCCGCGCCGAGCATGTGCCGCCAGTACGACACGCCGACGATGCCGCCGAGGATTGCGCTCGCCGCCACGCCGTGCAGGAAGCCGACCTGCGGCAGCACGTTGCCGTAGAGCGGCTCGAGGTACTGCGGCCCGACGTGCAGCATCGAGCCCGACAGGATGCTGCTGGTCAGGAACGAGATGGCGATGGCCATTGCGACCGGTCCAGCCGGCCCGGCGACAGCCATCCTCGTGCTGCTGTTGGGAGTACGCTCAGTCTTAACGTCGCTCTCGCTCCTGACCTCGCTCTCGTGTCTGGCGCCATTTTCGTTGTTGCCGCTGCTCTTGCCCGCCCGCTTGCGGGGCGCCGTCGCATGAGAATGCGACTGGGTCATTGAAACAAAAGAAATAAACCAAAATAGGGATGCGATGTAAAACGGCAAAGAGAAGGAAGCGGATGTGTATGCGGGACGGAGGGAAAAAGGAAAGGAGAAGTGCCAGGCGCAACTGGCATAATCTCGATGTATGCGCTGTCAATGCATTCACATATAAACACATGGATGATCAGCCTAATTACGCTTAATCACGCTGCTGCACGCGTGCGCGATCAGCGCGACGGCCAGCCTCTGCGTCTTTGCACGGGCTGCGCTGTCTTTCTTCTCCTCCGCTTCCCTTCTCCCTTCTCGTTCTCCATCTCCCTTCTCCATCTCCGGCTCCTGTATCTATTTATTCCAACCCTCTTGATGATCATGTCTCCGTCCGCAAACTCCACCGCGGGGCCGCCAAACTCCGCCTACTCGCAGGCAAACTTTGCATCCATATTCGCCGTTCTGACCACCTTCAGCTCGGTTATACCCACGAGCATCCAGGAGCCAGAGGTAAGCGCGCCAAGAAGGAGGGAGTTGGTCTTTTATCAGCTTCTTGCAACACGCTGCTTGTCACAAAAATCTTGCTAACGAGTGTGTGCATGTCGTACGAAAAAAAATTATTATATCGATGGATGGATGGATGGATGCTAGGAGCTCGACGCCATCATGCAGTGTACTGCCGACGATACCGCGCCGCTCAAGGCCCTGGCACTGGCCCTGCTGGCTGCCGCCACAGATCGCAGAAACAAGGCTGCGCTGGCCGAGGAGCAGTGGTCCAAAACCTGCAGCTCGCTGGCCGCCGGCAGCGCCGTGTCCATGCTCCGCGGGCTGCAGGTGCCCGAGGAGGCCGCCGACTCGCTGGACGCCTTTGCCGCCCAGCCGGCCGCCGTGCGTGTCGACATGCTCTTCTGGCTGTCCGAAATCGCCCTGATGACGAACTCTGCGATCAAGGCGCTTGTCGACCGGGAGTACGAGGCGGCGCGCAAGCCGTCGCTGAAGGACGCCGCGTCAGACGAGAAATACCTGCGGCTCGAGCCGCTGGCCGAGTTGGGCAAGCAGAGGTACTGGCTGTTCGGCAGCAAGACGCGGCAGCTGTACCTCGAGACGCTGTCGCAGAAGGGCAAGGGCAGGCTCGAGCTGCTGGCAAGCACGCCCGAGGAATTCGCCGCCGTGGTCGACGACCTGCGGTCCCAGCGCACACACGCGCTCAAGGACATTGCCGAGACCATTGCCGAGGACGTCATCCCGTTCCTCGAGCGCCAGGCCAAGAAGAGAGAGCGCGTTGAGCGCGCCCAGCAGCGCCAGGCCCTGGCCATGGCCAACGTCCACCTGTACGAGACGCGCACTAGAAAGCGCCAGCGCGTCAACTACAACGTCGACGAGACCGACGCGTTCGATTTTTGATCCCGGCCTGCTGCTGCTGCTTTTGCAATCACCCACCCTCATTCTTCTCCTTCTCACAATCTGCTCTGGGCCTGCTTCATTCTTTCTTTTGAACGCGACAATAAATGTACATCGTCATCTACACGGCTCCCGACATCGTGATGCTGGCGGCAGTCAGAAACAGCAGGACAGACAGGCTGTCGAGCACACGGCCGCCAGCAGACAGGGCCACAAACGCCCAGTCCGGCACTCCGGGGATCCGCGTCAGTATCGCGGGCACCGACGAGCGAGCGAATCGCCGCCGCCTGCCGCCGTTGCTGCCGCTGCCGCTTCCATCGCCCAGCACAAAGTATGCGCCGCAGATAAACACCTCGAGCACAAGCAGGTACCACAGAAGAAAGTTGCCGCTGGCCCACTCCTCGCGCCGCCCGTCGGGCCGCGACACCAAAAGGCCCGACCACTTGGCTGCCACCTCGTCCTCGGTCTCGCCAAGCAGATGCTCGTAGCCGGACTCGCGCATCAGCCCGTACACGAACACGCCGAGCACTGGCACGAGCTTGACGATTGCGCGCGAAAGCCCGATTGCCGAGAACCGCCGGGCTCTGAACACGCCGCCGTCTTGTGCGCCATCCGATACATCGCCAGACGCTGCTGCAAGGATCGCAGACTCGCTCGCCGGGTCAGCAATGGCGGCGTTGACGCTCTCGTGCAGCGCATCCGAGTTGATATCGGCGGTATTGACAGTCTCCCGAACCCTGCTGCCGCGGCTCGCCACCTTTTCGCCTGCATAGGGCGCTGTCTCTGCCGCCCTGGCCTCCTCGGCCTCCTGGCGTGCCTTCCGAGCAAGGTTCCCAGCGCGGCGTCGCGGCTGCGGCGACGGGCTGCTCGCAGCCGCGCTCAGCGAGTCCAGCGACACGCCGGCAATGTGCGGCTCTGCAGCAGGCTTGATGTCGTGGCCGCCAACCACGCCAAGCTCGCTCTGCCCGGCCTCCTCCTGGGCCTGGCTGAATGTGCTCTTGATTTTGCTCAGACGATCGCCGCCGCGATTCAAAATGCGCTCCTGCCGAAGACGGCGGCGTCTCTGCACCTCGGACTCTGTTCCACCAGCCGGCAGCGAGGCGCCCGAAGAGTCTGACATTATAAACTTACTACAGTACACACTACTATTTCAAAAAAAGGCGATGCTTAGAAGAGTCCTTTAACACGTTTCAAAGCTGAGAATAGCGCGTTAACTCAACAATTGAATGTGATGATTATAAAATCACGCAATCAGCCGGTTTGGCTGCCAATGAAAGATGCCTGCAGCTGATTACTAGGCATGCACTTTAACAGCTAGGCAGTGAATCCGACCTCTTTTCCACCCAAATATCGAAAACTTTGATAAAATGGTGAGTCTTTTTCTGATACTATAAGAGCGGGCGGGATATGGACGGGGGCAGCAGCGTTGGATTCGGGATTTGGGCGATGGATGCGCGCACTGGGGCAGAGCGTCGAATCTGGGCGGGCAGCAACAGATTACGATGGATACGACCACAGTGGTTTACGGGATGGATAGTGACGGATGCGTCCAGACTGTTGTCAGAGTGAGGCCCAATCAGACAGGTCTGAATTCAGCAGATTCACATCTCGATCCCAGATTTCGAATTCGAAATTGCAATTGCTCGAGTGTCAGAGCACCCCTGTTTTCTATGGAATGCAGCGTGCTTATTACAGTTCGTGTACGATAACCGGTTTGCTCTATAGTACTATTGCCACTGAGTTTGGCTGTCACAGCAGCAGCAGCGGCAGCAGCAGCGGCATCCCTTAGTCGCTCGTGCGAGAAATACACTCAGTGCCCAGCAGTCACCCAGCCAGCCGGTATAACATTGTCATCGTCCGCCTTGTCGGCAGAACTCTTCTAAATCATCACGTACTAAACACCCCCACTCTCACCTGCTTTGCGCATTAGGCCGACTCGACTGCTCACAAGAAGAGAACCTTCCGCAAGTTCTCGTACCGCGGCGTTGACCTCGAGCAGCTGCTCGACGTCTCCAGCGAGGACTTCATGAAGATGGTCACATGCCGTGCGCGCAGAAAGTTCAAGCGCGGCCTCAAGCGCAAGCCCATGGGCCTCATCAAGAAGCTGCGCATTGCCAAGCAGATGGCTGTCGAGAACGAGAAGCCCGCGGTCGTCAAGACCCACCTGCGCAGCATGATCATTGTCCCCGAGATGATTGGCTCGGTCGTCGGCGTGTACAACGGCAAGACCTTCAACCAGATCGAGATCAAGCCCGAGATGATCGGCCACTACCTGGGCGAGTTCTCCATGACCTACAAGCCCGTCAAGCACGGTCGCCCTGGCATGGGTGCCACCCACTCTTCCCGTTTCATCCCCCTCAAGTAAGCGCTGGAAACAGAGCGGAATGGGTGCGCACGCTGTGCGCGTTTGTTTCTACACTTTCGTTGGCACACGCTTGTGGGCTGCTGGAACTGCTTTTGTTGTTTTAAAAGAAAATCAAAGTTCAGCATCGTATATGCTTCCCCCATTGTTGAAGAAAAGATCTGGTGACTGGACTCTGAGAAGGAGACGGATTATTCTTATTGCCTTTCTCTTTTAGACTCATTTCGTTGAATTTCACACCCCCTTTTTTTCATTCTTTGTACAAACCACAGGCAGCCTCGTCACAAAATTCGCATGGAGGACCCAGCCGAGCTGCTAGATTCAAAGGCCGAGCTGGACCAGGAGGAGATTGAGCGGCTGCTGCGCGAGAACCGCTCGCTCAAGGGGCGGCTGGACGAGCTCGAGCGCGAGAACAGGCTTCTCAAGCAGCGCAACTTTGACCTGTCGATGCGCTATGGCCGCAGCGCCGAGAACCGGCGGCAGCCGTTCGAGGTCGTGTTTTCGGACGGCGACGGCAGCAGCAACGACGCTGACGGGGCCGACGACAATGACGATGGTGATGACGACGACGGCGACGACGACATGGTCGACAACAGCAGCATGGTCAGCGACAACAACGAGGTCAGCGGCGCCGGGTACAGCGTCGAGGAGAGCGAGAGCGGCCGGGACGCCCAGAGCGGCAGCGAGAGCGTCGGCGTGCGCGAGCCGCGCGTCAAGTTTGTCGACAGGCCCGAGTCGGCAGAGGCAGCCTCGGCGGTCGGCGTGCCCGGTGCCAGCGGCGCTGCCGAGCCGGGCCGGCCGGACAGGACCGCCGGGCCTGGCGGCAAGGAGCGCCCGCGCGACAGGCTCAAGCGCCTGTCGATCGACGTGTACGACGCGGACCGCGACGGCTCGGCTCGGCACGCCGACATCGAGTCGGGGTCGACGAAGGAGCGCAGGGGCGTGCGCGACTTTGCCGAGGACCGGCAGAGCGCAGCCACGCCGACAGCCACCGCCACCACGGCTGCTGGCGGCGGCGGCGGCGGCGGCGGCAGTGGAGCGGCTCGGCGCAAGGAGGCCAAGCAGCTCAAGTGCTACGCCGAGCTGGAGGGCCACGAGGGCGCCATCTACTCGGCGCAGTACTCGCCGGGCGGCGAGCTGATTGCCAGCGCGTCGTTCGACCGGACGGTGCGCGTCTGGGACGTGGGCGAGCAGAAGCCGCTGGCCACGCTGCGCGGGCACGGCCAGAGCGTCTTCGACGTGGCGTGGCGCGACGACGCCTCGGCGGTGACGTCGGCGGGCTTCGACCAGGCGTGCATCGAGTGGGACGTCGAGGCGCAGGCGGCGCGGGCCAGCATGCGCTGCGCCGGGCTGGTGCAGTGCGTGCGCTACTCGACGCACAACCCGCGCGTGGTGTACGCCGGCGACTCGGCCGGGTTCATCAGCATGCACGACACGCGGCAGCCCGGCGCGGGCTCGCGGCTGAGCAACGACGGCGCCATGGTCAACACGCTCTACTGCTTCAACGACGAGACGCGGCTGGTGTCGGGCGACCGCAACGGCGAGATCAAAATGTGGGACGTGCGGATAGGCCGGTTCATGCGGCTGGTCAGCGCCGACGCGCAGCGCCGCGCCATCAGCCACATCAGCGTGGTGCGCAACGAGAAGAGCGGCACCGAGTACATGGCCGCCAACTCGTACGACAACCTGGTGCGCGTGTACGACCGCGTCGACGACCCGTCGGTGCCGACGCCGCGCGTGATCCACGAGCTGCGCGGCATCCGCAGCCGCAACTGGCCGATCAAGAACGCGTTCCTTGACCCGCGCGTGGCGCAGGAGAAGCTTATGGGGCTGTACGACGACGACTACTACGAGCTCGACACGCGGTCGCAGAGCGAGGCGCGCGGCCTGCGCTCGACGCTGTTCCTGATCACGGGCAGCGCCGAGCCGTATGCGTATCTGTACAAGCTGGGCACGCACGCAAAGACCGTGCGCATCGACGACAAGGTAAGCAGCGGGGCTATGGCTCTGGCATGCCATGCATGTGTGTATGTTTGTGCGCTTATGTGCTTGCTCGGTGCTAAATCTTATCTCTCTCCCCTTCTCTCCTTTCATGTAGACGAAGCGGGGATCGCGGCAGAGGCTCGAGGGCCACTCAGACCGGGTCTACGCCGTAGCCACACACCCTTCCGAGATCAAGGCGTGCACGGCAGGCGCCGACAGCACCGTCAGGCTCTGGCACATCCCGTCGGCGGGCCGTCTGCTCAAGGAGGACTACTAGGCTCTGCCGAGTATTTATGTTTGTAGTCTTACAGTTGCGGCACTCTGACATCATATGGATGCGGCGATTCATTGGCTGCAGTTGCGTGTGGCGTCGATAGCAACATTGACACAACAGTGACAGAACAAGAAGAAAAAAGAAAGAAAAAAGCCCCGAAACGTGTCCTGCACGCCTGGCATGTGGCCGTCATGTAAACGGTCCCTGTACCTGGGCCTTGCCGGTCCGGTCTGGCCGCAATGCCGGAGATCTGGCCAACCATGATATCGCGACGTCGTCAGTGCTGCTGAGGATTTGCACTCAATGCACAAAAAGTGTGCGAAAAAGAGCGAGTGGCAATCAAAGAAAGCGCCTGCTGCTGCTGCTGCTTCTTTTCCCCTCACTTTGGATTGCTGGCTTTCGGCTGCAAAACGAGAACCATCGCATCCTGTTTTGTTGTGGTTTGAAGGCTGGTTGATTGATGGTCCTCGCATCCCGCGCATTTCTTGTTTGGCCCATCTTTGTTTCGGTTTCACGGCGCACACTCTTTTTTTGTTTTTTTACTTTTCTGTTTTCTCTGTTCTGAATTTCGACTTTATCAATTGACACCTCCTTTCCTTCCTATCTTTCTCTCGTTTAATACGGACAAGGTTCAAACGGTAGTGCGCACTGCACTAGTCTTTCCCCTCTTCCTTCTCGCCAATTCGATTTTCGCTCCTTCCTCTTTCGCCGACTCTCTTACTCCCCACTTGTCTCGCAACTCATCCTTTATATCCAAGTCAGAACACGATATATATATATATATATACCCCTCTTTCCCTCTCTCGTTCGTTTAGTACGCACACCTATATACAAACATAACGCCCTCGCCCCCCTCCACCCTTCTCAGCTATAAAAACAACAGGTAGGTCAACGTCTCTTTTTCTCCAAGTGTATGTGCACCCAGGGGTGCGCCGGTGAGGTATAATGTCATACCGTACATATGTATATATTTTTAGGCAGGGGGCATATACCCACCCGCTGCTATCAAATACAAAAATAGCTTTTGGCGCTTACTCTCACCAGCCCAAATACCTCTCCCTCTCCTCCCTTGCGTTAATTTCGGACAAAGGGCGAGAAAATAATACAACAAATCCACTGCTGGACACGAATATGGCCTTCTCGCTTTTTCAGTCTATCCCTTTTTTTCCCGCAGGATTGTTCCAGCCGCGTTGTTTGTGCTCTCCTTCTCTTTCTGATGGCAAGCAAGCAGCATTTACGCTCTTTTCTATCTGTCTGTCTGTCTCTCTCTCCTTCTTTCTTCTAGTTTATACCGGTAACTTGTTTTTGCACTCCAAAATTTTTCATACGCATTTACTTTTATCTTCTCTACCTCAAATTCACTCATTTGTTTGTTGCTTCGTTTTCTCACGACCACCGTTCCCAGCTCGCAGCCTTCCTAACAAAAACGCGTACTATATATTGCACACCGTAGATGACTGAAGGCCGTGCCCACGCCGAGCATGGGGCACGCTCATTCCTGCCCGCCGGTGACAAGTCATCATCCATGGCAGACGATCAGTCGACAAATGCCAGCAAACATTCAGGCCGGACAGGCTCTGGTCGCCACGGCTCGCAGTCGTCACGAACACGGCCAGGCGCGTGGATTCGGCGCATTGCAGTTCTAGGGTTGCTTCTTGCCGTGAGCCTGCCAGCCATGGCCGCAGACTCGAATGATGTGGACTCGCTGTCGCAATCTGCCGGTGCCATCTCGACACCAGAATCGCTGGCCGAAGATTTCGAGTCGAGCTCAGCATTTGACGACGATTTTGGCAGCGAAGACGAATCTCTGTCGGACGACGTTGATACGGACGACCAGAGCGACGAGGGCGGAATCGGCATAGTCGGCGGTTTCAGCGGCGTGTCCTCGTTTTCTCCCAACAACAGCGGTGCGTCGCTGTCGCTCGATAAGGACCTGACGTCGGTTGTCTCGCTATCAAAAGACTCGGGCATTCTTATGGGCACATTCACTGCTGAGGGACAGGTGACAGCGGGCTGCTCCTTCTACAACAGCGACGGCAGCATCTCGCAGTCGTTCTTTGGAGGCACAATCACCTCTCTCAACTCGACCAATGTGGGCTATGTTGTCGGTGTCGATCCGTTCGGGCTAGTCGATGTCATGTCTGGCGGCGTCGATGGCCCTGTCAATGCGCTATACTGCGACCCGGGCACAAACCAGGTGTTTGTCGGTGGCAACTTTACAAGTACGATTGCGGGCCTGACGACCAGCATTGCAACCATGCGCTCGTCGTCGACCGGAAGCATGGCTATCTACAGCGCCGGGAGCAAGGCCTGGCAGCAGGTGCCCTTCCTTGGGCTTGACGGCCCCGTGTTTGACTTTGCCGAGTACGACGGCTCGGTCTACGCCGTGGGTGCCTTTTCGTCGACTGTCGACAATGCCACCTACGTGCCTCTGAACACGCAGCCGTTGAACCTTACGGCCTGCAACATTGTTGGCGGCAACAACGCAGAGATTGATGGATTCACGGATCCACGCAACACGATCTGTACCACCAAGCGCGACCAGGCAAACAACACGTGGCTATTGCGCGACCTGCTTGATGGCTACATGACGATCAACTTCCCATTCAAGGCAACGCCATCGCTTCTGCGGCTCATGAACACGGTCTACGATGGCCGCGGCACAAAGACATTCCGGATGATGGCCGTCGAAAATAACCAGGTCTTGACAATGTCCTACATCGATCCCGATACAAAGACTGAGCTATTCTGCACGCAGGGGTGCCCGCTAGCCCAGAACGACGACTGGCAGGAGTTCCGCTTTGTCGACGGAGACGCGATGCTGGCCAACATCACCGGCGTGATGATCAAGATTGACGACTACTACGGCCAGGGTGGCGGTCTGAACAAGGTCGAGATTTACCAAAGAGGCAAGTATTGTATATCCATGTCCCGAATTGTTTACGCTCTGGCGATGCTGCCCGTATCAGTTGAATACCCACCGGTACAGCGATATGCTGATTGTGCTGTCTATCTCTCTCTCCCTCTCCCTTTCTACTGCAGATATGCTCTATTGTGCAATGCTTGTATTGTCGCATGTTTCCAATTTTACTGCGCCTCAAACATGCGAAACAAAGAAATGTCCCAATTTCTAATCTGACACTCTGTATCTACTATAACCGCACGTAATATAGATCCCCACGTCTATGCGCTGGACATCTACAACGGCTCGCCCTGCAGCACGCTGCCGCTCAGACCGTCGTCGACCTTTGTTGGCGCCTGGACCGAGACCACTGCTGCGTCGTACCGCGGAACGTATCGGACCCTTACGGTGAATGTTGCAGATGTGGCTTCTGCGCAGGTGCAGGACTCGGTCATCACCATGGCACCGTACATTCCCGAGCCTGGATTCTACAAGGTGTACATGATGGTCCCTGGGTGCCAGAACACCAACACATGCCAGTCGCGCAGCTCAGCGCACGTGCTGCTTATGACCGACCGCAAGCTGTCCAAGCTCATCCAGGTCAACCAGTACAACGTCGAGGACGAGGAGGTCGAGGTGGCTACAGTCTACGCCCCGGCGTCTACAAGCAGCTTCTCGGCAACTGTTCGCGTCAGCCTGGCCCCCGACGGCGTAGTCGATCCCCAGGCTACAAGCGTCGAGCTTGTTGTTGACTACCTGCGGTTTGAGCGGATTACCTCGTATAGCAATCTCAACGGCGTGATCCAGCTGAACCCGGATCTTACGTCAAGCAACCAGCTAAACCAGGCAATCTATGGACCACTTTCCGATTTCCTGCCCGAAGATAGCGTTGTCTACTCGGTCGCTGCTGGGATCTCGAACACCACCCATCCTGACAGCACGCTGTTCCTTGGTGGCACGTTCAGCGACTCGGACAACGGATACTACAACATTGCCCAGTACGACGGCGAGAGCATCAAGCCGCTCAACGCGACAGGGCTCTATGGCACCGTCAACTCGATGACATTTGTCGGCACATCGCTATATGTAGGCGGCAGCTTTAACGGTACGGCCGATCATGCGACTGCACTCGGCAACATAGCCCAGTACAACACAACCGACCAGATCTGGTACCCGCTCAGCGGAGGCGTCGATGGTCCCGTCACAAGTGTTGTGCCGTACTCGCCGTTTGGGCCAGATGTGGTTGCATTTGCAGGAGGGTTCTCGACTCTGTACGCCGCGCCCGGAACCAAGGACAGCAACATTACCGTCAGTGGACTGTGCATGTGGGATGCCGCCGACGCGGAATGGACTAGCATGCCGTACATCAGAAGCACGCCCACGCTGCTCTTTGCAGACTTGTGGAAGGACCAGACCTACAACTTTGCGCTGACCGCCGGCTCGTTCTCGGTTGTTGCTGCCCTTGAGGCTGACGGCGCAGTTCTTCTAACCTCGGCTGGCCAGATTGAGTCGCTTAACACGCCCGGAGAAAGCCTGACGCCCGACTTCCAGGGCAGACTCACTGTCAACTCGGGGCTGTGGTACGCCAAGGACAACACCACGACCCCGGTGCTTATTGTTGGCGGCCAGTTCCAGACGCAGGACGGCGCGACCAACCTTGCTCAGCTTCGCGACGGAAAATGGCAGAGGCTGCTTGACGGCGTCAATGGCGAAGTCTTGTCCATCAATAACGCAGCTAACCTGCTGTTCGTTGGCGGTGTCGCCAACATCACCACCAACCCGGACAATGGCAAGCTTTCGGGCTTCAGCGGTCTGGTTGTCTACAACGTAGACAAGGACGATGTCATCGGCATTCAGCAGCTGCAGGGTCCTTCTGACAGCGACCCTTCAGCAGTACGCGTCAACAAGATTGCGATCCGCGCCGATACCTCGATGGTCGTCGTCGGTGGCAACTTTACTACTGCCGGCGGTCTGCTCTCCTGCCCGTACATTTGCACTCTGGATATCAACGAGAGCCAGTGGTCGCCGCTTTCGTCGAGCACGCTTATCGACGAGGTCACCGACATGCTGTTTGCCGACAAGCTGCTGGTCGTTGCCGGCACATTCAAGAACGGCACGGAGCCCACTGACTACCTGATGACCTACGACTTTGAGGTTAGCAGCTGGGCCAACATTACCGGCGCCGAAAACCTGCCTGGACCAGTTACCTCGCTTACTCCAGCAGACCACGAGGAGTCTGCTGGCATGTACTACATTGTTGGTACGTCTAGCTCGGATAACTCCCCATACATGGCAAAGTACGATGGCACGTCAATCACCATCGCCGACTTTACGATTGGCGCAAAGAGCACGGTCCACAGCATCCTTCTTGTGTCCCGCTCGCGCATCCCGAGCTCGGTTCTCGGCAGCACATCGAACCTGAACCGGCGCAGCAACATGCCCATCCCGTCAGGCTATGTGCTTGCAGTCTCTGGCGACCTGTATCTGCCCAACGGCCAGCGTGCGTCCAATGCATTCTTCTACGACAACCAGTGGGCTGGGTTCCTGTCCACGATCCAGAGCGACAGTTCCCCGGGCTTTATCAACTCGGTCTTTTACGAGATCCCGCCGACAAACGTGTACCAGCGCCACAAGCTCTCGGTTGCCCTGGTTATCCTGATAGCCATCGCTATTGCGCTTGGAATTACGTTCCTGATCGTGCTGATCGGCCTCGTTTACATCTACATGCGCAACCGTCGCGAGGCTGCTGCCACCGCCTCTGCGGCGTCCGCTGCTCTGGCTGCCACTGCTGGCGGGCTGGGCGCTGCAGGTACGACCAAGGCACCGCTCACAGCTACAATGCTGGGTGCCGGCACTACGTCAGGCGCCGGTGCTGGATTTATGGCTGCTGCCGCCGGAGCTGCGTCGATGGGTTCAAAGCGCAATACCCAGGGCGACCAGTACCGCAACATGGCCGGAGTGCGCGATACCTGGGCTGAAGACAACGCGTTTGCTGGCGAGCCCGTGTCGTACGAGAACATCAACCCCAACACTGGGCGTCTTCACTCGGGTTCTCCTGCCGGTCTTGCCAGCCTTGCCTTGGCTGGTCGCCAGGCGGCAGTATCGTCGGACACGTATGTGCACTACGACGAGAAGAGCGGAGGCGATGCCAAGTACGCCCACCATGGCGACATCAACGAGAGCCTCGACTCGATATTCGAGTCTGCTGCCGCCGAGGCCGAGGCCGAAGAGAAGAATCTCGCTCGCGAGCGCGCAGCATCCGCAAGCAGCAGAGAAGCAGCCACTGGCGGCGCGGGTGCGGTGGCGGCCGCTGCTGCAGTTGCCGGTGCCGGCGCCAGACATCAGATGCCGCAGCCTCACCATTATGACAGCGAGTCCAATCTTATTGTCGCCGACTCTGGTTCCGAGTCCAACCGCTACTCCCGCTCAAGCGTCTACAGGTCAGACTCGACGAACCCATTCGAGCAGCGAATGGCTCTGCGCGAGTCCCAGGGCGCTTTCCCTCCGGCAGGACCGTTCGCCGATACAGACGACGGGCTCGGCCACATTCCGATACCTCGGTCACACCAGTTGGATGCCGAGCACTCGACCGCTGCCGCACTTGCAGGCGCATCGCCAGCGATGGGCGTATCGACGGCAGTATCGCGAGATGTGATGGCCTCTGGAAAATCCTCTACCAAAAATCTCAGGCGGCGCTCGGAGACCACAAGCACGCGCAACACCGATGGCGGCATCTCTGCCTCGCAGTCGCCTTCATCACGCCCGTCAGGCGAATCGTCGACAGATGGGTCGTCGGCCCATCTGCCCATTCGCGACTCGCTAAAGCAGTACCCGGTCTTCTACGCCAAGTTTACATTCAGCTCACGCGAAACAGGCGAGCTCGGATTCCGGGCAGGCGAGCGCGTCTTTGTCATCGACCAAAGCGACGAGATCTGGTGGATGGGCATCGTCGACCACGGCTCTGACCAGCCATTAGAGCAGGGCGTGTTCCCCGCGACCTATGTCAGCAACGAGCCGCCAAAATCCACAGACTGGTCTGATCTCATGTAGACTAATGCTGGTTCAGTTTGAAAACGCGCTTGTATCTGTGTTACACCCGATATACCATTTATTTCCCTTTTCACGTTTTTATTGCTGGTTCCAATACGAACATTTCTTTCGTCAATATTTGTTTAGTTTCTTGGGTGTTCAATACTCCTATTTTAATGTCGTTTTCCTTTAGGCAAATAAATTGCCTGCTTAAAAAGTTTTATTCTGGTTCTGCTGAATGCCAGACAAATGTGACCAATTTCCCTTTTCACCCATTGTGTTACTAGCGCTGGCGGGCTACATATACCACCAGCTTTATTCGGCAACATCCCTTTCTAATACTTTTAAATTATTTTTGCCAGTAGAAGCACACTTTCGGTAACACTTTTGAATGGTGCTGGCTGCTCTAGCAAAACGTAACCGAAAAAACAGTAAAGAGGCATGAATATATTCCAAAAATCCATCAGAATATGATCATATAATTATTTTTTAAACATTTGTAATATCGTAAACGGCAAAGGTTCTTACAATTGTTTTGATTTGTTTCAGATTATTTTCTAGATTATGTTCTAGAATATGTTTCACATTATGTGCGAAGAGGCCTATCTAATGATATATTTCTTATAGCTGTAACTTCTCTAGTTTGTGTTTTTATTAATAAACCTGTTATTTTTGGTTTATTTTTGAGTTTAAAAAATGTCTTCTACAGAAGTATGCAAACACGATATTCATGCTATGATCTTAGCCTACTCATATCTATCAACGGCTCCATCTGATATCTACAATACATTAAAACCTTGGCACCTCACACTTGTGTCTTTTCAACAAACAGTCACTTGGTGTGCTTGGAAGTTCTGCCATGAGCATATGTCACTTGAAGATGAGCCTAGATCTGGTCGCCCATCATTTCAAATTGGTGACCTTTATGGTGGCGACATTATTCAGACACTTAACAAATTGCCACATGCAACTGTTCAACAGTTAGCCACTACATATGGCTGTTTGGTGACAACTATGCGTCAGATGCTATTGAAAGACCTGGGCTACCGAATGGTTCAACATAATTGGGTATCTCATGTACTTCCGGATAAACACAGATAAGAGCGACTTGACTTCTGCCACGATTTCATCAAGAAGTTCAAATCCATCAACAGCACATTAACATATAATATAGTCACATGTGAAAAATCATTTGTGTATGTTTACAGGCCAAAGTGGGGACCAGCGGCTAAGCAATGGGTGAAGAAAGTTCAGCAGCCAGATCCTCAGGTCAGATCCTCGAATTTTATGAAAAAGTTTCTTACCCTGTTATTTTTCTCAAGGACCAGGATTGTCCATGCTCACCTCGATACCAAAAACCATTGCATCAATCCTACAGTACAGTCAAACCTGTCTAATTGCATAAGGCTGGGACCAGGTACTTTTATACAATTATAAAATTATGCATTTAAATCAACAGCCAATTAAGACCATAGAATTAAACATGTGATATCATAGATGTTTATTTCCAAATTTTCTTTGTTGGTTATATTATCACAAGATCAATGCAGACCTATTGCTATAGTTTGAGGAGTGTATGCAGAGTGTTAGGCAGGAAGTTGTGCAATTGTTTATCAAAAAAGTTTCATGTATATTTACAAATCTTAAATAAAAATATAAGCACATTTATAAAGCTAGTCAATAATGCGCTAGCATGAGCCTGAGCAATATACAATACAGCAGGCAAAAATATAGTTTAATTGCTCACTGGATTTACTCTCCAGGCAGAGGATGGGGTAGAGGACTCCTATCAGCTTTTGGAACAGTACACCAAGTCAATGGACCATAAATTGGCTCTGCTGCAGTGCCAGACCCTGTTGGCTCAGTGGTTCAAGACAACCCAGCAGTCAGCAATGCTGTAGGAAAATCAGTGTGGAATTTTTATATAAAAAATTTAATAAATAATTTAATTAAAATTACTGTGGCTGATAACACATTAGATTTTATAAAATTTAAATGAAACATTGGTAACAATCATATAATATTGAATGAAATGATGACAAAACTGCTTGAAAATAAAATTGTTATTAATAATTTTTTAAGATATAGCATACATTTTGAGGATTGGTATAATTTTCTATGCAATTAAATAATGTGCATTTAGCCAACATTTAAGTTGGGCCCAAATCGGGACTACAAAATATTATGCAATTAAAAAAATTATGCAGGTAGGTAGTATGAAATTAGATAGGTTCGACTGTAGTGTCTGTAAGTTGTTTTCCATGCCATAAAAGCAATGATGCAGCTCCCTATGCACAACAACAAATGCCTGGCTGCTATCGTACAATAGGGACCATTCACAGTGGCCGCCAGAGTGTGGGCTTCCAAAGGCATTAAACTGCACAGTCACAGTTTCCCCGGCTGTCCATATAGCTGCCGGCGTTGGCCACGGAGTTGCATACTTGCAGAACGGCTGTAGTGCCACTCCTTTGGAGCTGATTGGCGAGTTTTCGTTGTAATCCTTGTCTATTCCTTCTGGAAGAGCCGGGCAGTCAATGCCATTGGCGTTAAATCACGGACAAGGCTTTATCATCTCCATGTGGCCATTAATGCTAGCCGCCTTGAGAATTACTAACAGGACACCTTGTGCAAAGATAGGAAAGGAGCACATGCTTAACTATATATGGAATAATCGAACTTGGAGTGGCTGGTACTATGGATAAAGACACAGCGGTGCTACCATTTAGATTTTATATCTCCGGTCATGTCTTCCAGCAAGACAGAATCATATTAGCCGGCCTAATACCCACCCTATGATCCAAAAAAAGCTGAGCACGTCACAGGGAGCATGGCTCAATATAGTTTGTGCAGTTTAATATAAAAAAGACCTGCTACCATGTCCACAGGATCGCAGCTCTTGATTTTGGACTGCATCAAATGAAATTGTTTTGAGCTGCCTCAATTATACTGCATGCATCCCCCTTTTCGTATCAGCAGAATGTGGGCTGGTATCAAGTGACCACATGTTCAACATTACAATTATTGCGATATGGTTTTTATGTGGCATGAATAGATGGAAACCTTCTGTCAAACAAACAATGCTTCTTTGATGGCAATTTTGTACACTTGTGTCATCGATTTTGCCTATTTTTAACTGCACTAGAAATTACGCAATTTAAACTAATGGCTAGATAGAAGGCAATCAAGCAAAGCCTGCTCAGTTCTTTGCCGTTAACAGACACGCGTCCTCTGGAGCATTTATCAAAAGCAACACATGTGTCCACACACTATATCTTTTTGTAAAAAAAAAAATGAATTTGCCATGCTTTATTTTAAATGAACAAGTGGTTTTCTTTTGCAAATTTTCTATTGACCAAATATAAAAGATGCATACCCTTTTAAAACAAAATAAAATGGCAGCTTTTTTAATATAATGGACAATTTAAACAAAAGAAATTAAAATGAATTTTTTAATTTAAAAAGCAGCAAACTACTAAAGTAGTCAGTACTAATAAATGAGATGCTGTATTGGCACACTACATGAAATTGTTCAATTGTGTATTTTCTTCTCTTGCATTATTTCTCTTTGGTATTTTCTTATGGAATTTGAGTTTTTTTCTACCTTAGTTTTCTAACGACTTTACATTTTCAATCGCATTTTATTAGTTTTATTCAGTCTATAGCTCCATCAGTACACCTGTTTGACACAGAATATTGGTAGTAGCTACATTGCTCATTTATTTTTAACGAAGGCAACTGCAACTCTAAAGTCGAAAGTGAGCAAGTACACACATAGCATATTTGGTGATGAGGCTGCCAGCATTATCTCTGTTTCTGCTTCCAGTTTTGCAGACTCTTATTCCGGCTGTATTAGGACACAACTCGATTATATACCCTTGCCCGCGTTACTCAGAAGCTGGTTTGGAATGTCCTTCTGATTTACCCAAGGGAGTAAAGCTGACGGATGAGGAGAACTATCCAATTTATTCAAAGGAAGATAAGATTCTTGAACCACTTTGCAAATTTACCACCCCCTGGCCTGGTACTACAGTCAAATGGACGCCTGGACAAGAAGTCACAGTACAGTTTAACAGCTGGTCTGTTAGCCATAGTGGTGGACATTGTCAGTTCTCGATTTCCTATGATAATGGAAAGACATTTGCTGTTATTCATGAGGTTCTTCGCTATTGCTTCCTCAAGGGCAAGCCTGATGATTACACTGAAACTGTAGAGGTGTATGACTACACCTTTACCTTGCCTGATCTACCTGCCAGTGATGGTGCTGTGTTTGTATGGACTTGGGTTGCAGCTGTCGGAAATCGTGAATTCTTTATGAATTGTGCAGATATTATTATTGAAAACAGCACAGCCGAGTCATATACTAACAAGACCACTACTATTGCCAACTACCCTGGTTATCCTACAATTCCAGAGTTTGAGATGGACTACGATACTGGTCTTGAATATTATGACATTGACTCCATTACTGTGTACCCTAATGGCACCTCCATTTATGCTAATGGGACTCGTACAGATAACCCAATTATTGACTTTGGCACCTCAAACACCAACACCAACACCAACACTAACACTAACACTAACACTAACACAAGTGAAGGTGATAAGGATGAAGAGGATGTTGTGTCAAAAACCAAGGGCAAATCGGCATCCAAGAGCGTAGAAGCAAAAAGT
>JANBOJ010000102.1:0-49837 GCA_027574685.1 Coemansia erecta
AATCTTTCCTGGCGTCACGTCCGAGAGTCCGATCGAGAAACCCTGGTTGCAGCTCCATCTGGCAGAGAGCTTGGCCAGGCGGTTCATCAGCGCCGCCGCATCCTGCGTGCCAAAATCGCGCAGGGCAATAAAGAAGATCGTGTCCTTGTTGCCGTCACCAACCACCTTTTTGTCCAGCGTTCCGCACATAATCTCGCTGTTGCGGATAATCAGGAAGCCGTCGCGTGGGCAGAGATCGGGGATCTTTGGCTTCCTGAAGGACTTGGTCTTGGCCTCAAGGTTGATCAGGACGTTGGAGCTCATGTTCGGACGCATAAGCACGTTGATGATCTGCTTTCCTGACCAGAGACACCGGGGCTTGACAATACACGGAGGCGGAATGTCAACGTGGACATTAGCGTCGAAGCAGTACGAGACAATCTGCACAAACTGCGACCTGTCGTAGAAGCGGTCCTTCTGCGTGATCAGATACGCGGTCGTGATGAAATCCTGCGTGGCTCCAATAATCGGCTCTCCGTTGCGCGGAGTCACCAGGTTATTGCGAACGCCCATCAGCTCTCGAGCCTCGACACGCGCCTCCTCAGTCTGCGGTACGTGTAGATTCATCTCATCACCGTCAAAATCGGCGTTATACGGGGCGCACACGCACTCGTTGAAGCGGAATGTGCGCCAGGGCATAACACGCGCCGCGTGCGACATGATCGACAGACGATGCAGCGACGGCTGACGGTTGAACAGGACCACGTCGCCGTCGCACAGATGGCGCTCGACGATGTCGCCGATGCGCAGCTCATCGGCCATTGACTTGCGGATCGTCTTGATCAGGAAGCGTTTCTGGCCGTTCGATGCAAGCTGCACGTAGTTGGCTCCGGGGTGCACGTGGGGGCCGTTGAGCACGAGCTTCCTTAGTCTGTTCCTGTTGTGCTCCGTAACGCGCTCGGGGTAGGTGAGGATCTTGGCCACGCGGTCGGGCACGGCAACCTCGTCGATGCGCATGTTGGGATCAGGCGAAATGACCGTGCGTCCACTGAAGTCGACACGCTTGCCAGACAGGTTACCACGGAAACGACCCTGCTTACCCTTGAGGCGCTGGATCAGACCGCGCGAGGGCTTTCCTCCGCTGACGGCCAGAGGCACTCCGGGGAGCTCGCTGTTGATGTACATGGCAACAGCGAGACCAAGGTAGTCCCAGCGCTCCATGACGTTCGCCGTTCCAGCGCCATGCCGCATGCCGCTCTCGATCATATGGTTGGTCGAGATGATGTCCGAGAGCTTGACGGTCAGATCGTCTTCGTTGCTGGCGCCGTCCTGGGCCACGGACGGGCGGATGCAGACAGGCGGCACGGGCACGCTGGTCCACAGGAACAGCTCCGGACGGCCGCTCTTGGGGTTGAGCCCCATCAGCTCGCAGTCCTCGTCCGAGATGTTCTTGAACATCTGGTAGACAATCAGCGGCGTCATCTCCTCGGACAGCGACTTTGACACAAACGTGCCGAGCTGGGGGTCAGCGTTCACTGCGTTGGCCAGCGTGCGGCGGTAAATCTCCTGCTCGTCAGCCGTGCGCTTCTGCCGGAACTTGTCGTGCACAATCTTGAGCGGGCCAGCCTTCTTGACGACGCCGTTGGACGCCGAGCAGTGCGGGCAGTATGTGACCTTTTTGCAGAGCGAGTTGACCTCCTTCACCGCCGCGCGCATCTGCAGCCCGTCGATTCCCGGTCTGCGTAATCTCTTTAGGTACTTGCGCCTATCGTCTTCCTTGAGCATCACGCGGTAGCAGGTTTTGCAAATGTCCTGCAGGATCATCTGGGCCATTCCAAAGTAGCCAAAGTGGAACACGGGCACGCAGAGATCGATGTAGCCCCAGTGGCCGACGCAATCGGACATGTTCTGATGGCAGGTTTCGCAGGTGTCATGTTTGTTCGAGATGCCGAGGCGCTTGTCGAGCACTCCGTGCTTCACCTGCTTGCGCTCCTCGCTGGTGTACAGGTCGCGCTGGTTGATCTGGATCTCGGCTGCGCGGCGGATATCGCGTGGGCTGGGCACGCCAAACTGAATGCACTGACTATATTTGGCGAAGAGGGAAGGAAATATGTACAAAAGCTGCTGCGGTATTAGCGTATTAAATAACCCAGGGTATTGAAATGGTGATAATAAGCACGGGAATGTATGCCTACTTACATTTGCTTCGGCGCCTGGACGAGCACCGGCTCCTTCATTGTTGCTGTCGTGAACCGGCTGTAATGTGCTTCTGGGAAAGTGATAGACTGTGGTAAAGCAAACGTCAATTAGCAAACATAGAGAAAAAGAGAAACTCGAAAAATACATGTGCGACTACGGGTGCACACACATCCGTAAAATTTTGATCACCTTCGACAGGACATTATAATTTGATCTCGGTTTTTACTGTCGTGAGTTGATTGGTCCCGCAAGTTAATGCTCAGCCGCGGTCTGACGTCTGCGACTCTTTCATAACAACTCCAATTTATATCTCCCTTTTTTTTGCACGCTACATTCAGAGAACTCTCACATCTATGGCGTACAAGGTGTTCGGTCTGACGGCGTCGGACCAGACGTCGCTCCTGCGCATCGCCATCCTGGGGCTTATCTCGATAGTGGCGGTGGGCTCGCGCCTCTACTCAGTCATCCGCTTCGAGTCAGTGATCCACGAGTTTGACCCCTGGTTCAACTACCGCACGACGCGCTACCTAGTCGACAACGGCTTCGACAAGTTCTGGAACTGGTTCGATGAGACGGCCTGGTACCCGCTCGGCCGCGTGGTCGGCGGCACGCTCTACCCAGGCATCATGGTGACCTCGGCGACAATCTACAACGCCCTGCACCTGGTCAACATCCCGGTGGACATCCGCAACGTCTGCGTGTTCCTGGCGCCGGCGTTCTCGGCGCTGACGGCCCTGGCGACGTACCAGCTGGGGAAGGAGGTCAAGAATGCTACGGCGGGCCTGCTGGCCGCGGCGTTTATCGGCGTGGCGCCTGGGTATATCTCGAGGTCGGTTGCCGGGTCGTATGACAACGAGGGCATTGCAATTTTCCTCCTGGTGTTCACCTTCTTCCTGTGGCTGCGCTCGGTGCGCTTGGGCTCGGCACTGTATGGCGCGCTAACGGCCATCTTCTACTTCTACATGGTGTCGGCCTGGGGCGGCTACGTGTTTATCATCAACCTGATCCCCCTGCACGTGTTTGCACTTTTGGTGATGGGCCGGTACAGCAACCGGCTGTATGTGGCCTACTCGACGTTCTACGTGCTCGGCACGCTGGCCAGCATGCAGATTCCGTTTGTCGGGTTCCAGCCGACGTTCACGAGCGAGCACATGGCGGCTCTGGGCACGTTTGGACTGATCCAGCTGGTGGCGTTTGCCAGCTACGTGCGCACGCTGGTGCCCTCGGACCAGTTCCGGATGCTGATCCGGCTGTCTATCCTGGGACTGTTTGTGGTGGGGTTCGGCGGGCTGGTGCTGCTGACGATGACCAAGGTGATTGCGCCCTGGACCGGGCGCTTCTACTCGCTGTGGGACACGGCTTACGCCAAGGTGCACATCCCGATTATCGCCTCGGTGTCCGAGCATCAGCCGACAGCGTGGCCAAACTTCTTCTTCGACCTGAACATGCTCATCTGGCTGCTGCCTGCGGGGATATACTTTAGCTTCCGCGAGCTCTCTGACAACCACGTGTTCCTGATCCTATACTCGCTGTTCGCGGCGTACTTTGCCGGCGTCATGGTGCGCCTGATCCTGACGCTGACGCCGATCGTGTGCGTGATGGCGGGCGTCGCAATGGCCAATGTGTTTGAGATCTACCTGGACTTTAGCAAGACCAAGGCGGAGGCGGAGAATATGGCAGTGGCTACTGCTCCGGCGGAGAAGGAAAAGGAGAAGGGGAAGAGCCAGGGCGGTGCTGGCGAGCCGCCGGTGGCGGTGGCGGCAAAGACGCTGTACGAGACGGCTGGGTTCAAGCGCTTCTACGCGCTGTTCCCCAAGATCGTGGTGGTTGCCAACTTTTTGTACTTTTTGTGCATGTTCCAGTGGCACTGCAGCTGGATCACGTCATCAGCGTACTCCTCGCCGTCCGTGGTGCTGGCGTCGCGCGGGCCCGACGGATCGCACCACATCATCGACGACTTCCGCGAGGCTTACTACTGGCTGCAGATGAACACCAAGGCGGACGCCAAGGTGCTGTCGTGGTGGGACTACGGGTACCAGCTGGCGGGCATGGCGGACCGCACGACTTTGGTGGATAACAACACGTGGAACAACACGCATATCGCCACGGTGGGCAAGATCCTTGCGTCAGACGAGGACACGGCGTACGAGCTGGCACGGCGGCACGACGTTGACTACGTGCTGGTGGTGTTCGGCGGCATGCTGGGTTACTCGGGCGACGACATTAACAAGTTCCTCTGGATGATCCGCATTGCGCAGGGCGTGTACCCAGACGGGTTCAAAGAGGAGGACTTTTACAACGCGGCCGGCGAGTACGCTATTGGGGATACGGCCAGCCCGACGATGCGCAGGTCGTTGATGCACAAGCTCTGTTACTACCGCTTCCACGAGGTCATGGGCCCGCAGGGGTTCGACCGCGTGCGCAAGCAGAAGCTGCCGAAGGACATTACGCTGGACAACTTTGAGGAGGCGTACACGACGGAGAACTGGATGGTGCGCATCTACAAGGTCAAGGACCTGGACAACTACGGCCGCAGCCACCACGCGGTGTCGGCCTTTGAGGGCCCGCGGTTCAAGAACGACTTTGTCTTTTAAAAATGAATAAAGGGGGGGGGGGTTGCATTATTTTAAGAGAGAGTGTGTGTGTTTGAAAATTGTATGATGCAGGATCGGGCTATGTGCTTTTTTTGTTTAGGCTCGTGTGTGCGCCGACGGCGGCGGCCGGACCTCGACGGGGTTGACCTTGACGGCGAACGGCACCTCGGAGATGACCACGTCGACACCCTGGCACCGCTCATCAGCCACATCCTTGTAGTACCTCTCGACGGCATACCCCATCGGGACCACATCGCCCCTAACGATGAACGCGTCCGACCAGGGCACGTCCACGGGCAGCCTCAAAGCGACGTGCACCGATACCTGGGTGCACTCGCCGGACCCTAGGGGCAGGGCGACCGGCACTACGGGGCAGTCCAGCGCCCAGTGCATCTGGGTCAGCGGCCTGAGGGAATGGGCCGACGGGCAGTACGCCAGGGCGCGCTGCGTCGGCAGCCGCACCACCAGACGCACGCTGTGCCGCCGGGCGACCCATGTGAGCTGCGCTTGCACGTGCAGGCTGAGCGGAAACTGGTGGTTGTACTCGATGGTGCGGCGCGGAGCTGCTGCTGCTGCTGATGATGATGCAGCTGAGGTGGCTGTGCCGGGGGCCGGCGGCGCAAAGTGCGCCTGCGCGTACTGGCAGCGGGGCGCCGAAGAAGAAGAAGAAGAAGAAGCCGGGAGGAAGGGCAGGGGCCGGAAGCCGGCGACAAACCGGAGCACGTCGGCCGGGTCAGCCTCGCCCTCGGCGCCGGAGAACCCGTCCGACAGCGCCCTAAGCTCCGCAACATCCACGCCCTCGACGCCCTCCATGCCCGCAGCGGCGCGCGCCATCTGCTCCACGCGCCTCGCCCGCCGGGCCATCTCCTCCGCCATCCTGGCGACCACCCTGGGGTCATACAGCGCCCGCGGGTGAGCCAGCATCCAAGCGGCGTGGGCCATCAGACGCAGGTACCGGAGCGCCAGCAGGGCACCACGAGAGAGCCCCATGGTGCGCGCCTCAACCGCGTAGGCGCCGTACATGAGCTGCGAGGCCAGCTCGACCAGCCGGGTGCGCTGTGAGGTGTCCCCGGCGTGCTGCTGTATCTGCAGCACGCTGTGGACCAGACGCGCGTAGCGCAGGAGGGTTTGCTGGCCCTGGTGCGCCGACTCGTCGTCGGTGGCGTCTGCGGAGGCTGCGGAGGTGGTAGTGGCGGCGGCCACCGGCTGCGCTTCCTGCGCCAGCCGGGCAAACTCCTCGATCCGCCTGTCAAGCGCTGCTGCTGCTGCTGCTGCTGCTGCAGAGCCGCCGCCGGGCTCAGACCCGGCCTTCTGGCAGCGGCAGAGCGACGCGAGGGCGTGCTGCAGGCCGGCAAACGCGCGCGCCGCCGCCTCCCGCCCGTCCTCCAGCGCCAGCCGTCCCACCCCATCGTCAACGTGCGGGCGCTCAAGCATCAGCCTGACGAACGCCAGCCTGTGTGGCACCGCCTCGGCAACATCCTCTGGCAGGCAGGCTGGATACTTGTCGCGGATATACGACAGGTGGCTGTACACGTAGTCAGGCAGCACGGCCCCCAGGGCCCGGCGGTTGTTGGCCGCGCCCGAGTTCATGACCAGGATGACATGCCCGGCGTACGCGATATCGTCGATGCGCGCCTCGCGGCTCAGGTAGTGCTCGCTGAGGCCCATCAGCGCGCGCACGAATGGCGCCGTGACCATGGCGGCGTGGCTGCGGCCCAGCGCGGCCAGCGCCCTGTAGATGGCCATCTGGTCCTCGGGGCAGTAGCGCTCCAGGTTGGCGGCCAGGGCCCTGGCCAGCTGCGCCAGACTCGCCGGCTGCGGCAGCAGCGCGAGGGCCAGGAAGGCATATATGCCCGTGCGCATGCCGTGGCTGGCGTCTTTCATGGCCGAGAGCGCAATGGAGAGCTGCTCGTCGGTCAGCGAGATGGGCGAGCGCTCGCCGAGGGACGCCAGGGCGCGGACGGCGCAGAGGCGCACGCGGTCGCTGCTGTCGTTGAACATGTCGACGAGGAAGTCGACGGACTTGGCGGCAAAGTCGGCGTTCGCCGTGCTCAGCTCGGTCAGCGACTCGATGGCTGCGTCGCGCACCTCCTGGTACTCGTCCTCCAGCCCGTGCACGAAGGCGCCGGCTGCGCCCGAGTCCAGCAGGCGGAACTCGTCCGACTCGACGTCCAGGTCGCCCTTGGGCGTCGGAATAAAGCCCTGCGAATGGCCGCCGCCTCCGCCTCCGCCTCCTCGTACTCCGCGGTTGCGCCCTGCGTAGCCGCGCGAGTAGCCGCCGCGGGGGGCGTAGCGGCGGAGGTTGGACATGACCTGCTTGCTGAACGTCTGCGCGAGGAAGCGGCCGTCGACGCGCTTGAAGCGGCCCAGCACCGTGCAGGCGCGCTGGCGCACCACCACCGAGCTGTCGTTGACCATGTCGCAGGTCTTGACGAACGCGTCGTCCAGCAGCCGGATGGTCTCCGAAGCCCGGTGCTTGCGGATCTCCACGGGATGCTCCGGGTACGCGCTGCTGACCGCCCAGAGCAGCTCGATGGCCGCCAGCCGCACCTGCTCGGAGTCGTCCTTGGTCGCCACCACGCACTCGTCGTACATGTCGACCGGCAGCCGCATCCCAAGCATGTGCTGCCGCAGCAGCACGAGCAGCGCCGTCTGCCGCACTTTGGGGTGCGCGTCCGCCGTGTACTTGCTCGCCGTGTCGAACACGTCGACGGGTCGCTGCCCGGCTTGTGGCCGCACCTGTGCCAGGATCGCCAGCGAGCTGCACCGCAGGTGGTGCTGCGAGTGGTTCAGGTCGCTCAGAACGCACCTGTCCAGCGTCTGCTTAACGTCGGCCGACAAGCTAACTGCTGCCGCTGCCGTGGGGGCGAACACGCCCTTGAGCTCGTGGAGCACCGCCAGCGTCTGGTATATCTCGCAGCGCACCGACGGCGCCGCTGCCGCCGCCCCGAGCGCCTGCACCAGGCATGCCAGGGCTTCTGCGGCGTTTGTCGCCGGGTGCGTGCACAGCTGGCACACCAGACGCACGGATATCTGCTGCACTGCCAGCGGCAGGGTTGTGGTTAGGATGGTTAGCTGCGCACGCTTGCACGCCGCCAGGATGGCCTGCTCGCTGGGCATTGCCTTGAGCGACACGAGCTCCGCGTGCACGTCCATGTAGCTGCTGTATGGCTCGACTGTGATATCTTTGCTGCCGCTGCCGCTGCTGCTGCTGGCCGCGGCGCCCGCATCGGTCTCTGCGTCGTCCAGCGGTCGTTTGGCGGACATTGTATGTGTATGGAATTTGTCAACAAATGAGTGGGGGGAGTTTGAGTAAGAGAAGAGGAGAAAAGATGCCGGGTAGCAGAATCAAGTCTGGGATCAAGCACCCAGCCATTCCTTTTTATTCACGTCGTCGATGGCTTTTCAGTGCTGCTGTTCGGTGTCACCCGGTCCACCAGCTCGTTTCTACACCCTCTCTTTTTTTATCTTATTAACTTGTTTCTTTTTAATTCCCCCTTTTTACCTCGTTTCAATTCCAGCCCAATTTGTGGGGCCGCTTGTTGCAGGACGCGCTTGGCCATACGTACAAAAAAAGGATGATAAACCACACACGTGTGACGCTGTGTCTCGCGCCCGTGCTGCTCGCACTCTCCTGGCAGTTCCGCGACGAGCCCCTAGCCGTCTGCACCTGCACCTCAGCGCTCGCCGGCCTAGCCACCTGGTGCCTCGTGCCGGCAACCACCGCGACCTTCAAGCGCGTCGGCCTCTCAGGCGCTGACCTGTCCAAGCCCTCGCAACCCGTGCTGGCCGAGAGCATGGGCGTGGTGGCTGCCACCGTCTACCTAATCTCCACCTTCCTGTTCATCCCGGCGCAGTTCCGCAACTGGTGGACCACCACCACACAAGCGCCAAGGACGGATGAGCATGGTAGCCCGCATGTATTTCCGTTCGATAGGTTGGGCGAGTATTTGTCGGCTTTGCTGTCGCTGCAGAGCATGGTCTTCTTGGGCTTCGCTGATGACGTGTTTGACTTGAGGTGGCGCTTCAAGCTTTTGCTGCCGACCATTGCGTCGATTCCCGTTTTGATCGTCTACTATGTGGGCTACGGCGTCACGCACGTCATGGTGCCCGTGTTTATGCGCCCCTGGCTGGGCACGCACCTCGTTGACCTCGGGTCGCTCTACTACGTGTATATCGGGCTGATGGCCGTGTTCTGCACCAACGCGATCAATATTCTGGCCGGGATCAACGGCGTCGAGGTCGGCCAGTCGCTGGTCATCGCGCTGTCTATAATAGCCAAGGACATTGCCAACGTCAATAGCGGCAATGCCGCGGCAGAGTACCAGCACCTCTTTTCCCTCTACCTGCTATTGCCGTTCGTCGCCGTGTCTGCCGCCCTGTACTACTGGAACGTGTACCCTGCGCGCGTCTTTGTCGGCGATACGTACTGCTACTTTGCCGGTATGACTTTTGCTGTGTGCGGGATACTGGGTCATTTTTCAAAGACCCTGCTTCTGCTGTTCGTTCCGCAGGTCTTTAACTTTGTCTACTCTGCGCCGCAGATTTTCGGCCTGGTGCCGTGTCCGCGCCACAGACTGCCCAAGATGGTCGTCGAGAGCCCGCTTCCCCGCGGGCTTGTTGCGAGGCTGCAGCAGGAGATCGAGTCGGATAACAGCGCCGGGTCGGATGGCGGCAGCTCAGAACCGGCATCTGCCGCCAGCGCAATTGGCACACGACCTAATACCGAGAACGAGAGTGCTGAAGGGACCATTGGCAGGATCCGCAGGACTATATCCATTGCTATGATGAGTTTTGCCAAGGGCAAGCCCCCCAAGGCTAGAAAGTCTGCTTTGGCGTTGGCGTCGGCCTCGTCTGGTCGTCGCTCTCGGTCGTCAAGTGCACGGAGAGGCTCAAGCAGCAACAGCAGCAGCAGTGGCAGTTTGTCTCAGCACAGCGCATACATGGTACCAAGCAGAACAACACTAGAGGGCGCCAAGCCGTTGGGTCTGATGATCATTCGGCTCTACGAGGTCATAGGGATTGCAGACGTCGAGCGGGACGACCATGGCGCCATGGTTAGCGTAAACAACATGACGCTGCTGAATCTGGTCCTGGTCAGGTGCAACCGTCTGACCGAGTCCCAGCTAAACAACCGAATCCTCATGATCCAGGTCCTCAACTCTGTCCTGGCATTCATCATCCGCTATCGCCTGTCGCATCTGTTTTACTACAAATAGCAGCACCGGCACACATAGAGAACAACTTTGACCTAACTACACGAGGGCGGCTGTCGCCCAATCTTTGTCTAGACAATTTATAAACTGTATTTAACCCCCCGCCCAAGTGACCGACTATACTACTTGGCATGCTGGAACGGAATCGTGGTCGGAGGCATCTCGTCCTTCTTGGGCTGCTTGGTAGCCTCGCTCCTGATGACAAACTCCGTCGGAACGCCCAACTTAAAGCCGGCCTGACGAATCGCGTCCTTTGCCAGCTCCGTGTTCAGACCAGGACCCCTGATCTCAAAGATAATCTTGTCCTTGGGAACGCGGCAAGCCCAGTAGTCGAACGCACCCTTTCCCTTACCCATTCGAACCTCCGTGCCCTTCGTGGTGACGGGGATATCCGGGAACACGCGCAGCCAGACCTTGAGATCCTTGATCGCCTTCAGCTTGCGCTTCAGCGTCGCGTGGATCGCCGTAATCGTCTTGGCTGACAGACGCAGACCGAGTTTGACACGCAGACCGTAGTCGCCGAACGCCATGTAGTTGCCCTTTGTGCTACCTCCAGTGCGCACGGGCACGCGGCCCTTCTGCGCCTTCTTGTACTTCCGCCGGCGCGGCTGCAGGTTGTGCAGCCCGCGAATCTGAATCTGCCGCGAAGCTGGTGTGCCAGCGCTCTTCAGGAGCACTGACGCGCCCTTGGCTGTTGAGAGACTGCTGGCTGGCGTGCGCGCGAATAGCGAGACGCCGCTGGGCACTATCCGCGACCGCAAAAGACTTCCTGCGAATCTCTGCGCCCACATTTTTATATAAAAAATATTTAAAGCAATTTAGTTTTTTGAAAAGTGGAATTGAAAGACTGTCGAGCCTGATAAACGTCGATTTCGATACATCGTGATCGTCGCGTAATTAACAGCAAGTGATCTGATAACCATTTGAGGCTTGGCTTTAACACTGTCGGACATTACATGGTATGAGCAAGCGAAATTTTTCTCTTGTTTACTCTAGGCTTTTTTCTAAATTTGCAGCTCTATAGGTCCAAACAACTCTAAACAGCTCTATTTTATCTGTTCCCTTACAGATCCATATATGGCGCGCACCAAGGCACAGATTAAGGCTGATGCCGACGCAGGCTCTAGGGCCGTACCGTTAAGCCAGACGACGCCTGGCGATCATCCGGATGAAACAGGCGATAGTCCAGATGATTCCTCTAAAGAACTGCCCGCTCCTACCCGCGAACTGGTCGATACCGGTGCTGCTACCCATGCTATTTCATCATCAGCAAAAAGTGACCCCGACCACGGTGTATATGTTCTGATCGACAATATGGGGTTTAAACGCCCAGATCCTCAACAGCGCCACGACCAGGACCATGAGCAGACTTCGGACTCGGAGACAATTGAGACGTGTTCTGATCTGTATGTTCTTATCGAGCATACAACGCAGGATCGCAGGATGATGGAGGAGATATCAACGCAAAGCAGTAAGTGCTAGGGGTATAAAAGTCGCCGCAACAAAGTGCAACTATTTCAGCAAGCTAACTTATGCGCTTTGTGGCGAATCATCTCTATTCTTAGAGCGAAGACGGTTAAGCGAACAAGCAGACGCCCCAACTTCCAAGGATCCCTCGCCTATAATGCACCAGTCTGTGCCAGAGCTTTCGGAAGATCCGGATTCAGGATGCGCCACCCAGGTTTCGGAGGAGGCGGTATTGGAGCATGCCATCAAAGTGACTGAGGAATCCTCTAATGAAGCAAGTCCTGAACCCGAGGAACAGGCTTCGGATGATGCATCAATGGCCTCTGCTGACGAAGATTCGAGAGCACCGGCTGCAGAGCCTAGTGAAGAGGAGGTTTTGGAAAATATGGCCCAGGAACCTACAGAGCAGGCATTGGAAGATGTGGTCATGGAATCCGCTGGCCAAATTCTCGAAAACGCCAGTATTGACGACATACTTCCGCTTGCGGCCGAGATGACGCTTGACGAAACTCTGGGGAATCCCCTCGATGAGATCACGACAATGCTTCCGACCCCCGATGAGCTCTTTTCGTCAGAATTCGACCATGTCCATTTAGATGCAAGCTCGTATGAGCCAGCGCACACGCTGACAGTCCCGCGTGTTGGTAGTGGCATGTCGCAGTCGACGTACGAGTACAGGCTCGTCGACTTTATATCACCGGTGGATCCGTGCCTTTGGCTCCAGTTTATGCGTCGAAAGTTTTCTCACTGGGCAAAGTCGCACTCGACCGTCGAATCTGTCGATGTGCGGCTGATTCCGCAGCAGTACAACTGCCGAACGACAAACAAATATCACCAGCCGCAGTGCCGCGGGTGTATTAAGCGCATATCTGACCAGCGTTGCGGGTTTGCCAACATCAGATACACTGCTCAGCTACAGATCAAGCTTGCGGACGGCGTATCCAAGGTATTCTATATACTGCGTCCCATGTTCCGATCCGAAATCGAAAAGGTGCCGGCGCTGCGCCAGCCAGTGACGCCGATATTCCTGCCCAGTGCGCGCGTGCTCGATGACGACGACTCGTGGGTCGAATTCCATATACTCTGCCAGACCGTATCAACGATAAAACCGCTTCTACGCGCTGAGCTTGCGGTTGTTCGTGATCTGACCTGCAACGAGCTCCGCACCGCGGCGAGCGGGTCTATATCATTTGTAGGCGAACATGTATCTGAGCCTGATGCTGTTGTCCCTAGCCTAAGCAGCTCCGCTGTCCATCCGCTCTATGGGTGCTCTCCCCTATCCTGCATCCTGCGCAGGATGCCCATGGGCGTACGCGAAAAGTGCGAAAAGTGCTCTGCGCCAATATTCTCGGCTCATTTCTCGTGCTGCCTGTGCATGACCGAAATCTGTATCCAGTGCTTTGAGGCATGGGATGACTCGACGATCGAGGAAAACTACTTTACGGTCAAAAAGGGCGCCAAGAACGAGGGCGGCACAAAGGTATTGCTGGACATGTCCTACTGCAAGCGAACAATGCGCCCTGACGAGAATGGCGACCAGATACACCATTCTACTCGACACAAGAAGACCCAGTTTGTTCGAGTATCTCATTTTACAGCAGACGAACTTGAGCTGATGCTGCGCAAAGTGAACAGGATTGTAAAGTACTGCGATCATCTGGACGAGACACAGCCAGCCGGATACAGCTCAATCTCTCTCTGTGCTAACGAGCTTGGCCTGAAGACCCCTGATCAGGCTACGGATATGTCGTGGATATATGAGGAGCTGGACACGGTTGACAAGGACACGAGGACTATCGTGAACATGGGCGATGTCGATTTTGGAGCTGATCCTGCTCTGCGCTCGCTCCAATTTGACTCCAGTCCTATCAACACGTCTCCCAAAGCCAGTACGTCGCGGTCGCAGTCAGCATATCTCGAGGGAGACTGGAAGGCCAGGCTTCAAAGCGAGCTTCTTGTGCCAAAGTACCCGCTCCCAGCCTGGCATATGACCCCCATATACGTAGCTGCGTCCGATCTGTCACTACGCGAGCTTGCTCAGATCTGGGGCGAAGACAGCCGAGTTGTTGTAGTGACAGGCCTGTTGGACGAGTCTGAACTGCGTGAATGGAGACCCGAGGAGTTTTTACAATCCCTTGCACATCTGCCGGTCCAGGTCTGTCGGATGGGTACTGCCACAACGCCAATTGACAACTGTCCACTGGATCGATTCCTATGCTGCTTTGCTGATACCTGCATAGCTGCCGGCGCTGGTGATTCCGAACAGTCGACGGCTTTCGTTGACAAACTACGTGCTAGTCGACTGCGCGCCTGTGCAAGATTGCAGCTAGACTCATCTGAGACACCTGAGACCGCCTCGATCACCAAACACAAGGAACCCGACGTTGCGATGGATGTTGACCCGAGCACAGATGCCGCTGCGGAATCGGGTCCTACAACAAGTAAGAGAGGCAGGGGCAGACCCCGGGGTTTGAGTAAGGCTGCTGGTAAGACCGCTAGTAAGACTGCTGGTAAGACTGTCGATAAAGGCGCGGTCAAACCCAAAGCTGCGGCTAAGAGCGTGGACAAACCCAAGGCTAAGGGCAAGGAGAAAGACACTGTTGTGCCCGAGAGCCCCGCCGGCCTGAAGGATACGTCAAAGGAGATGGCCGCCCTTCAGCGGATGATTGACGCTGCCACGGAAATGATACCTTTTGCTCCGTATACGTCGAGTGCCGGACGGCTCAATCTGGTCAACCGTCTGCCTGCCAGATATGCCCAGCCCGATATGCGTCCCGAGATTCAGTTCACATACGGGATTTGCGGAACTGGTAGCCCTGACAATCTACGATGCGATGCCAGCGATATGGTTAACCTTCTGCTCTACTCCTCAACCGCGGATGAGACGCAGTCGTCGCTCGATCTGGCACAGGTGCAAGCGCAATTCGGCAGCGCCAAGAAAGCTGGTACAAGGCGCTCGGGGAAACATATTGAGACTAGTGCTATCGACGATGATGTGGCTGTCCAGTGGACAATCTTTCCGCCGGGTGCTGGCGAATATATCCGGGATTTCAACAATGCGGACGACAGCCACGACCCGATCCACGATAGAAATGTCTTTATGGACGCAAAGGCATGTAGCCGCATGTATGAGTCGTACGACGATGAGGTCAGAAGCTACTCTGTCTACCAGCGTCCCGGCGATGCTGTATTTATTCCTGCAGGAAGCATCTACCAGCGGAGGACGTTTAGAAACACGATTGCGATTCAGAGCAGATCGTTGTCCCCCGAGCATGCCGCAGTTGCACGCCGTGTGTCGGATGAGCTTAGCGCAATCAAGTACAGGAATCGGCGCAGCGATACGCTTCCGGTGATGGACATCTTGTGGTGGGTGTGGATGGGCAACTCTGAGGAGCGCGAGGGGTGTGCTGATAGTGTAATGTCAACGAGCCGATCGAATAACCTGCCTACTAAGGTGGTGACGTCGACTGAGGTGCCGACAGGAACGACTACACCACCAAAGCCGGCTGCAAGGGGAAGAAAGACGGCAGTGCCATCAGAAAACCCACCAAAGACGCCTAAACCCGTTTCAACGCCACCAAGCGACACGAAGGAAAAACAGGAAGAGCATGACACCGGAAGAACTACGAGGTCCAGACGTGCTAAACTACCAAGCCTGCCTCAAAAGAGAGAGCGCACCTTAGACAATGATGTACAAGTCGAGGATACAAGCAATATTTCTGAGGATATCCGGCAAACTGCACAGAAATCTCCTGAGCAGCCGAAAAGAAAAAGGCGCTCTACCAGGGCTTGAATCACACTCCCTGAAATCAATCTATTGCATTATTAACATGCTACTTGTAAAGTCAATGCCATATCACCTTATTCGCCACATATAAAATTATTGACATGTGTCATGTAGATATTATTTTTGGAAAGGAAAAGGAGGACTGAAAGGTAAAGGGGTCTGGATGTTTCATTTTTTTTAAAAAAGAGCAGAGCTAATCTGTAAAGATAAACAGATTGTTGGTCGCTGCGACTGCTAGGGTGTTTTCTCTCGGATGCCAGCTCGAGTGCAAGATCTTGCGGTTATAGTCAATGTTCTCGGGGTCAATGTCCTCCTTGCGCAAGCCTCCACGACCATTGCGCGGGATGCCGACTTTGCTCTTGCTTCCATTCGGGCCCTGCACGCGCTTGGCCCGGAATGCGTTCTTGTCGGCCTGAAGCATGACGTCGCTGCCAGTCTCCTCAAGGTCGTAGATGCTAAAGTAGTTGTTGTATGATCCGGTCATCGCGTGCTTTCCGTCGCCGCTGATGTTGCACTCAAACTTGTCGAATATGCAGTCGTTTTCGTACAGATCGCAGAGCTTGGGCTTGAGGTAGTCGTGCACGCTGATTGTCCGCACAGGCTGCTTCTCCATGTTGATGTCCCACAGCCGCAGGGTCAGGTAGTCGCGTGACAGAATGTACCTGCCGTCCGAGCTGAACCGGACGTCTGAGACAGACGAGATGATCTCGGAGAAGAAGTTCTTTGAGGCAGGGTCCTCCGGCTCCTCAAACTGCTTTGCGTGCTGGTCGCAGAGCGCAGACTCGCGCATGTCGCAGAGCTTGATGGTGCCCTTGCTGCTGCTGTACATAAAGTAGTTGCAGGACGTCGGATGGAACTCGGCGGCGGTGATGACCTCGGTCAAGTCCTCCATGTTGGCTGGCTTGATGTCGACAATGTTGAAGCTCTGGTTGTTTATTCCCAGGTTCCACAGGTTGATGCGCAGGTCGTCGGCAGACAGGTACGTTTCGTCGTCCGAGTTGACCGAGATGGAGTTGATATGGTATGCATGGGCATTGGCGTAGATCTTCCGCGGGATTGCAGCAATGATGTTCTCGTGCGGAACGAGCTTTGGCAGACGCAGACGCGATATGTCCTGCGGTGGCGGGCGGTCGCCATCGAGGAGGTTGTTCTCAGTCACCAGCTTGAGCGCCTTTTCGCAGACCTTCCACAGCTTGATGGTCTTATCGTTGGTTGTCAGCATGTACAGCGAGTTGTTGTTCGGCTTGAGCCATTTGATTCGGTTGATCTTCTCTTCAATCTCAAGACTCTTTAGGTAGTCGAACTCGGGCTCGTGCGACTGGAACTCTGTGTAGAACTTGTACTCGCAGCCCTGTTTCTACAGTATGTAAATGCAACTTTTGCTCGGAGATTTAGACCATGGCATCGCTATACCTGAAAAAAGAACATGCGGCATGGCATGCGCTGCATCTGAATTATGTCTGCCACTGCACTCTTGCTCGTGCCATCCGCTTCTGCAAGCTCAATAGTGCAGGCAGAACAGAGCAGACCAATAAAGATATAGACTTGGAACTTACATTGTCGCTTCTTTCGAACAGCACAACGCGGCCACCCTTGTCTCCGGTAGCCAGGTAGTTTCCCGTGTGATCGAACTCGACGGTCGAAATGATATCAGCTACATTTTATATGAAAAAAACGGGGAATGTCACACGCAGACATTCCATTTACAACCACCGTAGTGCCACAATTCGTTAGTTAGCAAGAGATATTTTGGTATTTATACAGAGTCAGCAGATTCACAGCTGCGCATTCACAAGCTGAATAGACACACGCATACGTGTTTCATTCGCCGCAGATTGTAAACAGCATTTGTGTTTGCTGTAGCTGATGGCTTACCCTCGGTGACATCCTCCAAATCGGCCTTGTCGCCGAAGCATTGAGTAAACTTCCAGCCACGCTCGCTTTCCATGGATAGTAGAGTGAGTGGTACTGGCTAAAGAGTATGACGATAGATTAGAGAAGAAACCAGAAATGTATAAAGGTTGATAGATGAGATGTCCAAGATAGCGGTAGTATATAAATATGTAAGAAATTGGAGATAGAAGAGAAAAAAAAGACCGAATGAGTGAACCTTCCCGCTCGCAGTGAAGTGAAATTGAAACAACGACGAAATAGAAAAAGTTTAACGATTCAACAAAAGAAAGAAGAGGGAAAAAGAGTCTGAGGTGGGCTTTCAAAAAAAAAACTTTTCTGTTTTGAGATGAGTGCGGCCCTCGAATTTCAAGACGGTTCTGACGTGTGGAAAAAAGCCTCTCTGTCTGCCCAGACAACACAGTCTTTCTAGTTTGTGTTTAAACAGCAGCTCTCTCGTCTGAACGCGCTGAGTGTAAAATACAAAGAAGGGCTGACTCGTCGTGGAAATTGTTTGACAGTCAAACCCAGCTAGCTTCCCTTCCTCGCAGACACATACCCCCTAACCCGGGATGCCTGAGCGTATCTGCTTAGACAAAAGGCGGCTGTGGGTCAGAATGCAACTGGTCTAAGAGGTCTCGGGACATAAGGGGCCGTGTGCCACCAATTCCAACAATCGCACATGTATTAAAGCTTCTTTGAAGATCGCAACGTTCTTGTTGAGCCGGCTGGAGGCTCGCCTACCACAGCCTCGGGCTCTGGCAATTCTTCCTCATCGTCCTGGTTACTAGCCTCCTCGCTATCATTATCGCCACTGTTGGCATTTGCCTCGTCGGTCTGCTCGACTCCACCGTCGCTCTCAGGCATTGGTGTATCTGCGTCGGGATTGGGGGTGGCTGCCATCGAGTACGATTCCAGAAATCCGGGCGGACCATCGCCGGCTGACGGTGGCTGGGCGCTGATGGGACTGAATACCGGACGGTCGCGGCAGAGCAATGTCGCTGTTATGCGCGAGCCACATGCTCGCTCCTCATACTTGAACTTGTTGCGCACATCGTACCTGTTGCGGTTGGGAAGCTCTTCAGCAATCATCTGGAAGTCTGATCCATGCTTGCGTAGTGCCTGGTAGAACAGCTCGGTTTCCTCGGGCTTCCACCGCTTGCGCGACGTGCGCTTGGTCACGTATGTCAGCGAGTTTGTAAATCTCTGCTTGGTCGATTCGTCGACAACCTCGAGCGGCTCGGTGTCGACAGCTGTCATGTCGCGACGATTGATGACCAGCGAGTCGGTATCGATAACAACCTTGCCATCAACAATGCGCACCTGGGCGGCCATCCGGTTGACAGGTGTTTGTGGCGTCTCTGCCTTAGAAGCAACGGGTGATAGTATTGGCGCAGGCACCGGTACCGACGCCGGTGCTGGTGCTGGTGCTGGTGTCGCCTCGCTGTTTGAGTCTCCAGAATTTGAACCAGAGTGCGAGTTGATTTTGCGGATAACCTCATTCTCCCTTTCGATAAACTCGGCTGTTGGCCTGCCATGTCGGGTATCGCGGCAGAAGTAGGCCATTGGCAGGTTGTTAATCTCCTCGGCCGACAGACACGCGTAGTCATCTGGTGTTTTGAACTGTAGCATTGGCCGTGGCTCTGGTGTTTTGCTGGCCATGCGTGGCCGTTTGTTTGGGCTGGTGACTCGAGATCTGGAGGGCTGCCTTGCGCTCAGAGCTATGGAGCGCGGACTGATAGGAGAGCTAAGCGATGCAAGGCGTTGCGTTGACAAGGCTGCCGGCGCCACTGATCCCGGAGTGATAATCACAGACGGCCGGCGTCCGTGAAGGTTCAGCCGTGGTGGCACTGGCCTTGAGGGATGACCCTCTCTAGTACTGCTTGCACCTGCCGACGCACCCAGAGTCGAACGAATGCTATGTGGCGACAGCGAAGAACCGACTGTCGGGATGCCGTTAGGTGCCCGCGATACCGACATTATCGACGGAATGCCAATTACGGTTGCACCTGACCGAACTGGGCGAGCAGGCGATGATGGCTGCTCAGGGACGCTCTGATTGTCGCTTTCGTTGCCATCTTTCTGCCTTTTCTCTTGCTCGCTATCGCCCGAATGCGCCCTGTCGTCATCATCCACTGGGTTGCTGTCTTTTGCGGCTGCGGCTGCTGCTCGTGGTTGTGCCTTCTGTGGCGGAGGTTGCGGTGGCCGTCTAGCTGGCCTCGGTTTTGCCTTTGGCACGAATTTGTCGCCTCCCTTTGCTACACGTGGTTGGAATATAGAATGAAAGTATAGCGCGTTAGCGAATAAATGCAAATCGAGTCACATGCTGCAAAACGCCATATCGCCGAAATAGAGCTACTTACTGACGCGAGAGGATGTTACAGAAGACATGCTGTGCAGGCTGAATGAAAGGTCTGAAAAATGAATGAGAAAAACTGTGGAGGAAAGTTTAAAAAAATGCAAAGACCTGAAAACGCTAGCTAAGCCAAATGAATCAAGTTTAAAAATTGAAAGATCAGTTGATTAGCATATACTGATCAAGCTCAGTTAGCTGTGACGACAGAAACTGTCAAAGACATACACGAAAGTCGGTCAAAGCGCGATCAGAGACAAGCTGGCTTGCTACGATTCATCTCCAGGCGATGTGATAAAGCTTTAGCCGAACCATAGAGCTCATCAGCCTAGAGACATGCAGCCAGTTCAAGCGCTCTCTGTGTATGAGACGATTATCACGGGACGGAGATGAGCGCGGCAATTTTCATATGCTTTTTATGCGTGTCCAATGAACGGAATGCAAGGCACTCTTTCTTCACTGGCAGCAGCGGCGCTATTTTTCGAAAAACATCACATGTGTCCGGCTCCTGGGGGGCAATTTCTGCGCATTTAATCCTCCGTGCTTCTTCTGCCGTTATCTCATCTACGGATGCTAGCTCTGTTCCTTTACCCATCCTTCTTTCTTCTCCACAAGAGTCTCTTTTTCCATTATATTATCCTTGTACTTTTTGACCTTTTTCTGCTGAATAATGTCTGCCCACCCTTCTGACGCTCCCTCTGTCACCAGCCGCGGCGTGCTGACCACCGCCAACGGCAACCCCGTCGACAACAACCAGACTTCGATGACCGCCGGCAGCTACGGACCGGTTGTTCTGCAGGACTTCCACCTGATCGACAAGCTGGCGCACTTTGACCGCGAGCGCATCCCCGAGCGCGTCGTGCACGCCAAGGGCGCCGGTGCCCACGGCTACTTTGAGGTGACCAAGGACATCTCGCACCTGACCTGCGCCAAGTTCCTGAACAAGGTCGGCAAGCGCACGCCCGTCTTTACCCGCTTCTCGACTGTCGGCGGCGAGCTTGGCTCTGCTGACACTGCCCGCGATCCCCGCGGCTTCTCGGTCAAGTTCTACACAGAGGAGGGCAACTGGTACATGGTCTGCAACAACAAGCCCATCTTCTTCATCCGCGACCCGATCAAGTTCCCCGACTTTATCCACACCCAGAAGCGCCATCCGCAGACCCACCTGCCCGACGCCACCATGATGTGGGACTTCTGGTCGCTGGTCCCCGAGTCGCTGCACCAGGTTACGATTCTGATGTCTGACCGCGGCATCCCCGACGGCTATCGCCACATGCACGGCTACTCGAGCCACTCGCTCAAGCTGGTTGCTGCTGACGGCTCGTACAAGTACGTCAAGTGGCACTTCCGCACCGAGCAGGGTATCAAGAACATTCTGCCCGAGGAGGCCACTCGTCTTGCTGGTACCAACCCCAACTATGCCACCGCCGATCTGTTCAATGCTATCGAGCGCGGCGATAACCCTGCATGGAAGGTGTACATCCAGATCATTGAGCCTGAGCAGGCACTCAAGTACCGCTTCAACCCGTTCGATGTCACCAAGGTCGTTAGCCAGAAGGACTTCCCTCTGCACGAGGTTGGCCGCATGGTGCTGAACCGCAACCCCGAGAACTACTTTGCCGAGGACGAGCAGGCTGCCTTCTGCCCCTCGCACATGGTTCCTGGCATTGCCCCCTCGCCCGATCGCATGCTCCAGGGCCGTCTGTTCAGCTATGCTGACACTCACCGCCACCGCCTGGGTGCCAACTACCACCAGATCCCGATCAACCGTCCGATCAGCGGCGTGAACAACCAGCAGCGCGATGGTGCCATGGCCATCAACGGCAACGGTGGCTCGGCCCCCAACTACGAGCCCAACTCGTTCGGCGGTCCCTCGCAGAACAACCTGGCTGCCCAGACCTACGCCAAGGACTTCAACGTGCAGGGCGAGGTTGCCCGCCACACCTACGAGGTTACTGATGACGACTTTGCCCAGGTCAAGGATCTCTACAACCTGTTCACCACCGAGCAGAAGGACCGTCTGGCCAACGTCATCGCATCGACTCTGTCGCAGACCCCCGTCTTCATCCAGAAGCGCCAGCTCAAGCACTTCTACCGCGCCGACAAGGACTACGGCCGTCGTGTTGAGGCTGCTCTCAAGGCTGCCGGATCCAAGATCTAAACTCTTTCTTTATTAAAAATGTTTCTTTTGTTTAAAGTATAAAACGCATTCTCGCCATACAACTTTGGTTGGCATTGAACCTAATGTATTTATTGAACTTGGGTGTTGCTGCTGGCTTCTGGTTTTGTCTTTGAATAAGGTGGAGGCGGTGCTTGCGCGTAGTCACTCTGCGAATACGGCACAGACTCAAACTGTCCAGGCCTTGGCTGCTGCTGTCCTTCCTCCATCCCCCTTGTCCGATCGTCTGGAGAATGCACGGCTCTACTTCGATGATGGCGGCCACTCTCTTGGGCCACCTGCACGTTTCCAATCGGAACACCCTCCCATCGACAGATATCGCAATGGTAAAGAATCCGCTTGTGCGAGATTGGGAAAACCGGCACGCAGTATAGAGTGAACCATCGACGCCGTTTGATGGTTTGTATCGCGTTGTTGTGACAGCGAGGGCAGTTAACAAGTTCGGGTCCGAGTGAGCGCACCTGGTCCCATGTGCCGCAGAAGATTGGAACAAATATAAAGTCGCACATTATTGTCAGTATGTATTAGAATAGATATTTCAGTTTGGTGAAGCAAAAAAGAAGAGCAAGGCGATTTGAAACATCGACAGAAATTCTGGACTAAGCTTCGATCATGTAGAGCATAATGTTGTCTGCTGTCATATGACGGTGACGTCTACACCCTGGCGTACCAATGTCCTTTGGCGGAACTTTTTTGTTTTACACTGAGCTGCGCATAAACAAACAGTTTTTTTGTCTTGGCAACCCCGAGGGTTCAAATGTGCCGAGCAAGCACACTCTCGATATGAGTGTTACATGTTGATTTTGCTGATTTTGACAAATGATGTGGTGGTGGTATTAAACGTTTTGAAGATGGAAAAAATTAGTAGTTGTCATCACCGCCGAAGCCGCGGCTGCGACCCTCCTCCCCGTTATCCTCGCCGAAGCCACGGCTGCGACCCTCCTCATTCTCGCCCTTGTAGTGGTCGTAGGCCTTCTTGCCAATGAAGCCAGCGGCAGCAGTACCGGCAAGGGTCCAGAAGACGTTCGACTTGTCGACAGAGCCGTCGTCGTCCCGGTAGAACTTGCGGATCTTATCCATCATCGAGTGCTCGACAGGAGTGCCGTCGGCATTGTACAGCTGCTGCTCGACAACCGTGCTGTCGCCGCCCTGAAGGTTGACCTGCTGGCCGTTAGCGTCGTAGACCTGAGGCGGCCGGTTGTACTGGTCGTTCTCCTCCTTCTGGTAGTGGTCGTAGACCTTCTTTCCGGCATAGCCAGCAGCAGCGGTACCGGCGAGAGCCCAGAAGATGTTGGACTTGTCGAGCGAGCCGTCGTCGTCGCGGTAGAACTTGCGGAGCTTGTCCTTGACAGATGGCTCGACCGGGGCGCCATCGGCATAGTACATGGGCTGCTCGATGAGCTGGCCGTTGTCGTCCTTCATCTGGTGGATCTTCTGACCGTTGGCGTCGTAGAACTTGGGGCTCTGAGGACGGCCCTCCTCGTCCTTGCTAAAGTGCTCGTAGAGCTTCTTGCCGGCAAAGCCAGCGCCAGCAGTGCCTGCAATGGCCCAGAAGATGTTGGACTTGTCGAGCGAGCCGTCGTCGTCGCGGTAGAACTTGCGGAGCTTGTCCATGATTGAGGGCTCGACAGGCGAGCCGTCAGCGTAGAACATGGGCTGCTCGATGAGCTGGCCGTTGTGGTCCTTCATGTGGTGGATCGGCTGGCCGTTGGCGTCGTAGAACTTGGGCTCCTGAGGACGGCCCTTCTCGTCCTTGGTGAAGTGCTCGTAGAGCTTCTTGCCAACAAGGCCGGTGGCCAGGGCACCCGCGCCAGCAAGTGCAATGTGCGACTTGTCAAACTCGCCATCGGGCTCGGTGAAGTAGTTCTTGGCGCCGCTCATAAATCCGCGCTCGCCGTCATAGCCCTCGGCCTCGCCGCCGCGCGGCTGCTCATAGCCCTGGTTCTGGTTCTGGTACTGATTGTTGTCGTAGCCCTGGTTCTGGTACTGGTTGTTGTCGTAGCCCTGGTTGTTGCCGTAGCCCTCCCCCTGGTACTGGTTGTTGTTGTAACCATCATTACCGTAGTTGCCGTAGGTCATTTTTATAAAAGACAGGGATGTGTGGAAGAAGTAGCTGGTTCTTAAAAGACGAAGAGATGGAGACGAAACTGAGTTGAATGAAAAGCTTTAAAGTCGTGAGCGGCAGGGCGTCGCCGTTTATATAGCACAGGGATTCAGCAAGAATTGTCCATCTGGCTGTCTAGCTTATCGCTTCTTTGTGGTGCTTCCACCAAAAGCCATCTTCTCAACGAAAGCCGTCTTTCGCTTCCAGCACAAATACAGAAATCCGCTTACTCTATGGCACTATTGGTCCGGTGATTTACATTTTATTTGCACCTCCTTCGAACCACGACCATACTTTCTCTTCACACCCACACGCAGGCACACACGCATATCTTTTTTACACGCGTGGTGCATGCTTCGCTGCTTGTTTCGTTGTCAGCCTCGCCAGCCAATCGCCATTGTCTGCCAAGGAGCTGCGCATGGAACGGTCGGCATATACACATCCCTGCTCTCCAACAAGCAATGCGCGCTGCATGGATTGTTGTCGACAAGGGATGTGCAATTTCGGCGCTACAAAATATCAGCCAGGGAAAGTATAATGACCCCCACTCCTGGGACTTTTGGCTGTTTTTCTTTTGCTTCTCTGCCGAACTTTCTTCCCACATCGCCATTCTATTTTTAGATACAGCGCAGCTCGCTGCCGTGACCAATCACGCTGTGCCAAAAGAGCAGGCGCAGCACTGCCTGAATTGCGAGCCAGTGGATAGCAGCGTCCGCGACTTGTCCGCCGCATCGGCTGCGGAGACCGAAGCTGATTCGGCCGCTCAGCCTCCAAACAAGCGAGATTCCGGGCATGATGCGGGCGGAAAGAGAGATAGTGGCCAGCTCTGTTAATCGGATTTCGCAACAGGCAAGAGGGGGGTAGAGGAAGCATTGTAACACGGTTTTATTGCTCTTTTGGATTTGGAAACGATACACTGCACAAGCAGGGCGAGATGTTATAAAAAAATATAATTACTTAGAAGGGCTGGCTGCCGTACGGGTTGGCGCCGGGAGGAGGAGGAGGCGGGTGGCCTTCATAGTGCGACGCCTTGTGATCAGCGGCGCCATAGCCGTAGCCGCCATTGCCAATCTCGGCCTCCATCTGGTGACGCTGCTTCTCCTTTCTGTTGTCGATGTACTTCTTGGCGCCAAACGCAACGAGACCTGTCAGCAGCGCGGCCCCCACGACACGCCCGGTGCGGAGCTCGGAGTGCTCCTGGTTGTAGGCGTCGACGCTGGTCTTTGTAAAGAACTCCTTGACGCCGCGCTCGCCGTCCTCGCCCTCCTCGCCCGGGTACCCGCCCCGCTGGCCGTCCGAGTACTCGCTCTTGCCGTCGTAGTTGTACTCGTCAGCACGCCCGTACTGGCTGTTGCTCTCATAGTTCTGCTGCTGGTTGTAGCCCTGGTCAGCGTACTGCTGCTGCTGCTGCTGCTGCTGCTGGTTGTTGTAGTTGTTGTTGTAGTTGTACTGGTCTTGGTTCTGCTGGCCATAGTTTGGCTGGCCATAGTTCTGCTGCTGGTTGTAGTCCTGCTGCTGGCCATAGTTCTGTTGCGAGTTGTAGTCCTGCGGCTGGACGCCGTATCCGTGGCTAAAGCTGCCGTTGTTCTGCATGTCCAAATAAGATGGAGGTTAAAGTGAAGAAAAGAAGTTTAGAGTGAGAGAGTCGAGATAGAAGCACTGGAAAAAATGTTGGTATTGCACTGAGAGAAAGAAAGAGGAGAAGAAAACGTATTTCTGCCATGGCAGCGGGCATATCAGCGCGCTTTAAAGATGCTCTCCTTTTCTGTGCAGGCCGTATGTGCCCTAATGTTTCCCGAGTGTGATTTTCGCTCTCTTTGATTTCCGTTTGCCCAAAAGAGATGTTGGAACATTTCGCGGCAGCTGAGTGCTGAGTGTTATCCGCAAAAAGAGGAGTTTTTTGTTTTGCCACACACACCCTTATTACGCCCAGTCGGCCAGCACAAAGGGCATAAAGCCGCAGGTGGTAGGACCTGTCCAATTGTAGAAGGACAAAAGGGAGTGTGCGTGTGTCTGTCCATACGCACGTACGCGCAGTTGATTTCGACCCAACCGAAAATACATGGTCAGATGACAATTTAAATGAGCTTTTTTGAGGTCTGCCTCTCAGCAGATGAGAAGGAGAGAACGCTGCAACACATACACGGGGTAAATGTCTACACACTTTTTTTCATTCATGCACCAGGCACAAAAATTTATAAACTATGCAACCCGTGCAGCGCCGTGTTGCTCGTATCTGTCGTATTGTGTGTTTGTAGCGTTTCTTAACACGGGTGACCCGAGTCTGCAGAGCCCTCGACATGATGGGGGTGGCTTTCGCTCTGCCATTTGTCATACTTAATTTTTATTAATTTAAAGATGCGCTTTTAGACTTTGAGACCCAGCGGCCCGCTATTTCCAGGCGGCACCTGCATGTCGTCATCCGAGCTGCTGTAGTGTTCATGCTCGGCGCCGGTAGCCGCTATTGATTTGGGTGGCTGAGGCGGATGCGTCTTGATCGGTGCCTGTATGTGGCCGTTGGTCTGACTAGAAGTGCTGGGGCTGGGCTTATGCGGCTGCTGCTTCTGGGTCACCACGTCAGCGGGCTGCCTTGTTGCTGGAGCGGCTGCAGTCGAGGCACTGCTTCCGCTGGGACCTCCAACAGTTGACGTGCTGCTACCGCTGGGACCCGCAGTGGAGGCACCACTTACGCTGGGACCTGCAGCGGAGGTACCACTTCCGCTAGGTTCTGGATTGCCACCAGCATTTCCGCCTCCAATGTCTCTGCCTTTTTCAGCAGCGTCAAGCGCCCGCTTCTTTCTGGGCTGACGGGGCTGGCGCTGCTTGCGCTTCCTTCCAGTTGACGCTGCATCTGACTCGGGCACTGCCGATGGAACATAAATCCGCCTGAATCCGTTGGCATTGTGCTCGCGCGGATATACCGGCATCTGCATGGCTACGTAGTCCATGTCCATCTCGTCCGGATCAAGCCCAGGCACAGCAAGGCGCTGCTTCCGCTTACGTACCAGGCATTTCTGTGCGGTCTGGGCAGCGCGCCGTGCTCGCCTCAACTGCTCGATACTGCTGCCTCCGGACTGCTGCGTAATCAGGGCTACATCCTCATCATATATCGAAACCGCCGCCATGGCAGCCGACGCGCCATAGCGCAAGGCAGCGGCCTTCTCGGCATAGCGGCGGTCTTCCTGGACCCGCATGTCACGTAAACGCCACAGTCGCTTTCGCTGAGCCTCGAGCAGCCGGCTACGGAGCTCTTGCCGCTTGACCAGATATGTGTAGTTGACGGTACGCACCCACGCCTCGTGCAGATTCTGCCTCTGCTGTAACCAGGCACTGTGTCTGTACTCCAGACGCTCAAGATGCTCCGTGTGGCTGCTTGTGATCTCTTCAACAAGTCTCTCACAGTCGGAATGCTGGCCTGAATTTAAATAGTCCTCCTCGATCTGGACCTGCTGCAGCCGCTCGCAGTACAGACGCTCGCGCAGCTTGGCAAACTCGATCTCGATGCATGTCAGCTCAGCGAGCGCTTCCGAGCGCCGCGCCTCGTTAGCTAGTGCATTCTCATCCTTGCTGCGTACTAACGAATCGTCCTCTTCATCTTCATCGTCTACAGCACCGTCGGTGGCAGCCTCATCACCATCTGCACCACCGACTCTCTCTTCAGCGTCAACGTCCATGTCAGCACCAGCAGAATGGCCGATACCGTTGGTCTTTAGGCCATGTGCGTCGGTCCCGGGTGTATCTGCTGCGCTCTCCGATACAGCCAGTGCATTGGTCTCGCTATCGTTCATATCGTCGTCTTCATCATCCTCATCGCCTTCCATGTTGTCTTCGTCGACCTCACGAGGCTGCATGAGCGAGCGCATGCTTGGCCGCCTTGAGGGCGTTGGTGGCACCCCCAACGCCCCGGGTCTTGATAGATACTGGCTGTTGGATACAGTCTGCTTCTTGCGAGCCTTATCAGAGTTATCCTCGCTATCGTCTGCATCCGATCCCTGACTGCCAGGAGTGCGCTTATCGGATCCGGAGGCATTGCTATCGCTGCTGCCATCAGCCAAAGAAGAACGCTGCGAATCCTTGGATGTGCGAATCACATGGTCACCTGATCCCTCCTCATCTTGATCGTCTCCGGCCACTTTCGCATGTACTCCAGAGCCATTTCGGCGGGAGCCATCATGTACATCGTCACTCAGGTCAGCGCCCTCGTCCTCATCAGACATATCATCCTGACCATTGACATTCGCAGAGAGACCTAATGCGTCGTCAAGCATCGAACCGTTAGCGCTTGTTATCGACGAGTGCGAGGACACGCTGCTCAGCGTCTCTAGCTCAGAGTCGTATGAAAACGGATCGTATGAATCATCCAAACCGGGTGGATTATGCGCCTCTGTTGTCAAATTTTGAACAGGGTCAGGCGCGACTAGCTCAACTTCGCTTTCGTGCGCCGACACTGGTTCCTCGGGTACAATTGAGGGCGCACGAGGCGCTTCCTCGACTATGTCGCTGGCAGCGCTTTTGACGCTTCCAGTCTTGCTGTTACGGCGACGACGACGTCCACCAGCCATGCTACAGTAACCGTGTTGCCTTGCTTCGCTTGTTTCCGGATACTGACGGGCTGATCACCTATGCAAAAGATAATGTGCTTGGACGTATCCAGGGTCGTGCTGATTAGGTCCATATATTGCTTTTTGGTGTATATCCAGATGATATGAGAGGGAGAAGGGAGAGCCAAGATGGATACGGAAACCCAAACTGTGCTTGGAACCAACAGGACGTGCCCCTGGACCTTTGCTCTAGAGACGCACTGTGAGTAGGCTCATGTTTACAGTGGACTGGCTGACAACGCCATGAGGGAATGAATGAATACTGAGCGTATTGTACGTGCGTGTGTGCGTGTGTCGAACAAGGCTACTGGATGGGCCAATGCGCGTATCGTTGTTTGTGGAGGCATCGAGAGAACGAGGTAAATATGCGAGAGAAAAGCGACGAAAAAGATAGGCACAGAAATACAAGGTGTGCCAAACATAGGACGCATACGCATCGCCACTAGAACGAACAAGTGCGTCATGATTGCCACTTTTGCGGCCAAGATAAAAGCGAACGTGAGCGAAGGGAAGGGTGAAAAAGAAAGTACTGCTTCACAATTTTCTCTCCTTCACAGAGTACGAGAGAAAAGACACAGAGAAGGAAGGGAGACGCGCGCGCCTCTGTTACCATTAGCAGCTAGAACTGCATTCTGTGCGGAGGAGGGTGCCAGATGCAGAGGTGTGTGTGTGTGTGTATGTAGCGGATGCGCGTCTGCTATCCCGCAACCGCAGGTCAGCTCATTTGCTGCACAGAGAAGGCAGTGACAAGCTTCTTCAGTTGTACTAGGGGATAGGGCGTTGATATACGTGCTCTGTTTTGAGCCAGCTCTAGTGCAGTTGCTCTGAATTCAAAGAGGACTTACCTGCACTTTTTGAGAAATGTGGTCTTCCTACACGCAAGCGTGTTTGTTGTTGCGTCTAGACCTTCTTTGGATATGCGTACGTAGCGGGCTGAATAATGGGGTTAAGCTAATAGGCAGCGCTGTGTATAGGATGGCACAGGGATGGACGGAAGAACGGTGAAAAAATACAGGAAGGACTGAAAAACTAAAGTGGAGAGAAAAAGCAAGGAAGGAAGGCGTGAAACCATTTTTCCTCCTTTTTTTCTGTTGTGCGCTCAAAAAATCGACGTTGCACTTTGAGCGTCGTTTTTGTTTCTCGCAGCTGTGCATGTGGTTTAATCGTTTGATTAGAATGAATTAGATGATTAACAGATTAACAGTTTAGTGTAGTTTTTGGCGGACGGTTTCGGGCGCGATGGATGGCGAAGCGCGGGCCAGAGCCGAGAGCTGGGACGCAGAGTGCAGAATCGGTGATGTCGAGCGCGAGGTGCGCTGGGACGCGATGGGTGTGAACGGGTTTTCGGGAATTTCGATCGAAATAGAGTCGACCGAGAACTCCTCCGAATTGCGGCTGTCGTAGTAGTCGCGCCCAAGCATCGAGTACTTGTCGCGCTGCTCCTGGTGCGAGAGGAACACCAGAAGGGCTGACGCAACCACCGACACGAGGAATATTATATCGAACCAGCGCTTGTAAAAGTAGAACCCCGTGGTCTGCAGCACGGCCGAGATCATCGGGCGGTACTTTGGCGGCAGCGACATGCGCATCATCAGGATACACGAGACAAAGTACATGCCCATGATCTGGGCCAGGAACAAGACAATGTTCGACGGCTTGACGATGCTGGTGAACGGCATGCTGAAGAGCTTTGTGAACTGGATAAGCAGGCCGCGGATCGAGCCGATTACCATGATGCCGACCATGGCAAAGCTCAGCTGCTGCGACCAGAACGCCATGTCAAAGTCCGGGCTGACATGGGTGGCAGCCAGGGTCAGCGCACTGGTGACCGGGTCCGAGTGGCCCACGCGGTTGAGCAGGATGCCGCCGAGCGTCATGGCAATCTTGCTCACACAGAAGAGTGCAAAGAAGTAGCCGAGCACGTTGCGCGACCGGCCAGCAAGCGTCTTGGACTCCTCGTAGCGGTCGTGCTCTAGACACATGGCCTCGACGTCGGCAAACAGCTCCTGCGTGACACGCTCGAGGTTCTCAATCTCCTGCCGCAGCTCGCCAATCCCACGGTCCTTTGACGGACCCGTGCTGCTGTGCCACAGGCTACCCAGCGAGCTAACAAAGGCGCCGACACCACGCGCCTCCTTCCGCTTCCGGGCCTCCTCCTCCTCCTCCTTGACCATCAGCGCCATCATGCGCACAAGCATCTTCTTCTTGTCTGCCAGCAGCTCGAGCGAGTAGTGCAGCTGCCGCCGCATCCCCTCGAGCTGAACTGGACTGACCTTGTGCACAAACACAAAGAGCTGGCGGTAGGGACTGTTGACGGCACCGAAACCAGAAAGCACGGCCATCAGAGCAACGCCAATGACGCCGACGCGCGCAGTAACAGGCTCGATCGATAACATATCGGCGGTAGTCGTTGCCTCCCTAATCCGCGAGAAGCTGTCGAGCGGCAGATACATCCCCAGGCTCCAGAAGGCGTAGAAGAATATCGCCCACAGCACAATCGAATAGATTACTCGGCGGTAGAGCGGATTCAAGGCGCGTCGCCGCGTGTTCGACAGCAGCACAAACGCTTGGCACAGAGGTAACACGACGACGATAGTCAGCAGTAGCAGACCCAGATCCGCGCGCCAGTAGTACCACCGCGCATCCTTGGTCAGCACGTCGCTGATCTCGAATATGACAAGCTCGAACAGCACGCTGCCCTGGGCAAACACCAAAGAGAACACGGCATAGACGAGCGTCTTTTGCGCATCGAACCACCGCTTGCGCTGGAGCAGCTGCTCTTGCTGGTCCGGGTATGTGTGCTGCGGCAGGATCTCGGCCTTGCTACTGCTGTCGCTGCCACTGCTGCCGTCGGCCAGCGACAGGGGCTCTAACATCGCAGTGCTCAGCTGGCTAGTCTTGGCTGTCTCAGCTGGTCCAGACACCGGGGTCGACACGTCGACGCTCTCGAGCACTCGCCTGGCGAGGAACACCCACCCGACAAAAAAACTCAGGGCAAACGACGCTGTCAGCACGAAGGTGTCGAATTCCAACATTGGTCTGTCTAAAACGACGTATTAATATAGAACAATCGAATATCAGAGAATACCCGCAGAGCCAGAACACATTCGTCAAGCGCAGCGAGAAGAAAAAATAAAAAAAGTATTTTTTGTGTAAATAGTTGTGAATTAAATGAGCTTGAAAATATAAAACGAAACGAAACGAAATAAGGGAGAGGACGACTTGAGACTTTCTGCTCGCTCTACAACAATCTTTGCAGTCTCGTTTCCTTTTGCTGCCTTTGAGCGGTAAAAAGGACGGAAAGAAAGTGGGGCGGGTGACAGTGCGGACGCCAAGCGGGCGGCGGCCTTTGTGGTGGGCGGGAAAACTTCACAGAACAAAATTTTATTCCGTCAACCTGGACTCCTTTCTCCCCACACGATCCGCGCAACAACAAAAAAAAAAGCGAAGCCGAATTTGGGAAGCGAGCGATGTGATTGCCGCAGGAATTGCACGAGATGATGCGCAAGCCAAGAAACATGCGTTCTGCAAATATAAAAAAGGCGTAAAGCGGATTTGCCACGGCACTATTCTTGTCCCTGCGATATATGCCTTGAGCTCATGCTTTCATGCACACCAACTGTAAATATGAGGATGGCATCTAAAGCCATATCGATGCTGAATGGCGCCTTGTCCCTGCCCCTGGGACGGACAAAAAGACAGCATATGACCAGCGCCATTGTTGTTCAGGCAGAGAGGTATCAGTTGACACAGCATGTTTGGCGGTGTCTAATTCACAAAAATATCATTCTAACGTATCGCCTGAGAAGGCAAAGAGCATTACACACAACATTGGCGTTTCCGATTTCGAACTGCTAAAACTGGAAATGGGTAGGGGAGCGATCAGCGTGCAGGACACGTCGATTAACTAGTTCCCAGAGTTGCCGCACAAAGCAAACATCCTGAGCAGCCGCACCGCCGCAGGCAGTAGCCGGACGCCAGTGTCGGCGTCCCTGCTGAGCGCAGCGCTGTCCATCGACACGCTGTTGTCTGCCGGCCGCGGGAAGGGCACAAGCTGGCTGCTGCTCTGAATGCCCGCGAGGACAGGGAGCGCAGTAGAGGGCGCCGTAGCAGCGCGCGTGACCGGGCGCGCCAGGGACAAGGGCGCCGTGTACTGGACGTCGAGCGAATTCTTGACGCCACAGAACCCACCCGCCGCAACTTCAAACGGCGGCGCGCGAAGCAGGCACTCGGGGATCTCCGGCCGCCGCCACTGCCTCTGCTTCTGCTTTGAGGACACTCCAAACGTCACATCTACTGCCGACGATGGAGGCTGGCTGTAGAGTGCTGTCGAGCTGAAAGACGTGCAGGGCATCGATGAGCACCGCTGGGAGCGCAGGCGGCTGTCGAACTTGGGAACGTGCACGGGCGGCGGCCGTCGGATTTCGCTCGGGTGCGTGGGCCATTGCAATCTGCTTGTGTGCTCGGAAACACGGCGCATCGAGGGGCATTCTTCGGCACGTTCGAATAACGACACGTGGGTGAAGACATCTGCACGCTGGCTTGCGGCGCTATGCACATGGGTGCTGTCGTTTGAAGGCGCCTCGGCAAATACCTGTGGTCGTATCGGGGGTTTGGCTGCAGGGCGCTTGGCTGCCGGCCAGGTCTGCATAGCCATGCTGTCGCTGCACTCGGTACTTGTGCTATCTCGCGATGTGGACGACACAGAGAGCTCAGAGATGGTCGAGGCAACAGTCGGCGCAGGCGAGAGGGCAATGATAGCCGATGTCGGGTCGCTGATGCTCCGCGTGTGTTCACCTAGAGCAACACTCAGTGGCGCCTGGCGTATGGGCGCTGCGACTCTGCCAGAGCTGATCCGCTTGTGCCGCCGTCTGATTGAGGTAAAGCTGCACTTGCTACTTAGGATGCTACGTCTTGTGCTTCGCGAGCTCAGCTGTCGATGTAGGTCTCTGATAGGCCCTCCTGCCGGATGTCTGTCTAACGATGGTGGCAGCGGGGGCAGCATGTCCAGCGGCGGCATTGCACTCCACGAGAGCAGCCCGCGGCGCCTCCTCTTGGGCGACTTGAATATATTGTCCAGAATAAACGGATCGTTTTCGGGCTGTAGATCGTCGACGCGTGCACGGATACCACAGGCAGAGAATAGCGTCAAATCGGTTATTGTCGAGCCTGGTGCCCTTCCTGCCACGCGCCTGGTCATGCTTGGATGATGTTGTAGCGCATTTTTTAGCAACACTGTTCGGTGTGTATTGTTGCAGAGCGTGCGCGAAAGTGTGGCAAAGTCGTCGCTGCTAGATGTTGACATGATTGGTACTGAACTGATGTATATGCGGGAAACTGACGTGTAGAAGGGGTGTAGGTGAGGTGATAAACTAACAAAGATGGACAAATAATAGTTAAAATGGCACTGAATAGAGATATGAAATGTAGGAAAGGGGAGAGGAAACGGGGTGGAGAGAGAGAGAGAGAGAGGTTGGATAGGGTGCGGGTTATTAGGGCGAGAGGAGGGATATGTTTGTTTACTTTTATTCGGCCAAGCGAGACATTCAGCAACAAGCAGTGTGTATGATAGTATTGAGTCGATGTGCTTGTTTACAATAGCAGTAAGTATCACGGAACGGGGATGAGGTTAATTAAATTGCGACAAGCCAAGAAAACCTATTGTCGAGTGTGGAACAAAATACAACCAAGACACATATGCAATATACGCGCTATACTTTGGCCGTAGTAACAGTTAGGCAAGAACTTGAAGTCGTCAGACCTTGCTAGGGGAATATAATGATGTTGTAGGCTAAGCGGCTGATATTAGCTAAATGTTATCGAGACTATCAGCCCAGGGACAAAAAGAAAACAGATTGATAGAGAAATATAGGCTCTTTAGAGCAGTAGGCAGCAGATAAAGTTAGAGAAAACAGAGAGCAGTAACTCGGAAGCAGCCCGCTACTAGCAAGCGCGCACAGCCGTTATATACAGCCCGCATTCCTGACTAAAACATAAAATAGCGAAAATGCGCATCTTTGCAGCGCCCCAGCGCCAACGGAGAACAATAGATGATGGTCGTGACAATTGTGAGCGATGTGCTCAGCCGTTACTGTTGGGACCGGGTGTACTGCGCTGGACCGCTTTTACACTTTATTTGGACTGAAATGATATTGAGACCAAACAAGCAGACTTTCCTATTTGGGGGAGGAGGAGAAGTGGATGATGAGGATTAGGCTAAGAGTAGGAAGGCTTTAAGCTGATTTTCTTTTATTCTGTGAATCGCTCTGACGCACTGGATAACAATCGGCGTATTGTCTGTTACATAGAACCACGGTGTCCCCTTCTTCCCCCACTCGTTGTTTTAATCGATAGCGCTATGATAAAGCAAAGAGCGCTAGGTATGTACCATTAAGCATTGATGTCACAACAAAGACGTCCGGTCGCATGAGACCGTTTGGGCAGATTGGAGGGGGGAGATTAGGGACAATGATGATGTAGCGCAACGTCTCTGCCATTGAGCAATAGTTAAACAAAGTGCCATGGAGCGTAAGCATTAAAACTGACGCTGGTCTTAATGAAAATGAATCTAACTGCATTGTCCTCTTTGAAATGAACTTGTTTCCACTGGGTGATTGACTGCGCATCTACCGGTTGTCTGTTCGATCGGTGGCAAAACATATTATTGCATTGTGACTAAGCTGTAACCATCGAGTTTTCATAACTTTATTTTGCATGCAAGGCTGTTTGGTTATGTCTAGCACAAGCAATGATGAACCTGCGTGCTGTATCTAAACAATTGTCGGTTAGCAAACAAAATGGCAATAAAACTGAATGTTGGTTGGAAATGGCATTATCAAGCCAAGCAGGTCTCGACAAAATATATTTGTTGCTTGTTGAATAAAACATTTAATTTATTTAAGAGATATTGTTCTCTCTTAAACTTTCATATTGCTTCATATACATTCCCGATCCTACCGCACAGGTTCGAAGCAATTTGAGAATACCAACATTTGATACAAACATATACGGGCAAATCAGATTAGATCAGATTATGCAGGTGATTTTTAAGTGCTAAATTTTTCGCAGTAGCAACTTCATCTAAAAAACTAAAATTTTCTTTGCAAGCACCAGTGCATTTCATTCAGCTTGCCTCTTGTTACATTCTACACTTTGTCTAAACAACCGCCCCATATACAGAAAAAGAAATGACAAACACGGGCACAAAGAAGCTGCGCGCATCGGAAGACCCGAGCACTACCAAGCAGACGCAGACAGCGGGGAGCCGGCTGTACGATCCCTACCGAGCGATCGGGTACATCACAAGCAACGTCCCGCACTCGATCCAGTACCGGGGCCAGACGGCCTTCATCACAACGGGAATCGGGCGGTCGTTCCACGTATACGATGTCGAGAAGATTGGGCTTCTTTTTGTCGGCCCGCACTTTACATCCGACGTGGTGTCGGTGCTGTCGATTGGTGACGAGACGTATGTGTCGGTTGGTGGGCGCGTGGTCATTTGCCGACGGGGAAAGCAGGTGGGCGAGCTCGAATCTGTCGAGCGCAGCGAGCTGAACAGCCTGATGCACTTTGGCGACTATATCCTGGCAATCAGCGCCGAGAACACGGTGGTCGTGTGGAACAGGGAGACACGGGAGTTGTTCACTGAGCTCGAGTTTGTCAACGAGTCGTTCCAGGTCACAGCGATTGTGCACCCGAGCACGTATGTCAACAAGATTGTTGTGGGCAGCGCCCAGGGTGCGATCCAGGTGTGGAACGTGCAGACGCGCCGCTGTCTGTTCGAGTCCAAGAGCTTTGGCAGCGGGATTGCATGCATGGTCCAGGCGCCGGCGATTGACGTTCTAGCGCTGGGGCTGCTCGACGGCCGCATAATCCTGCACAACGTCCGCCAGGACCGGTCGGTGATGCAGCTGGCGCAGGAGGGCCGAGTGACGGCAGTGTCATTCCGCACAGACGACGTGCCGATGATGGCTACGGCCAATGCATCCGGCGACGTGGCGCTGTGGGACCTAGACCACAAGCGGCTGGTGCACGTCATGCAGGCGGCGCACGACAGCACGATCCCGTCGATCGACTTTTTGAACGGCCAGCCCCTGCTGGTGACGTCGAGCAGCGACAATTCGATCAAGGAATGGCTGTTCGAGTCGAAGGACGGCGTGCCGCGGCTTCTGCGCCAGCGCAGCGGGCACTACTCAGCGCCGCAGATGATCCGGTACCACGGGCACAAGGGCTTTGACATCATGAGCGCTGGCCGCGACCGCACGCTGCGACTGTTCTCTGTGATCAAGGACGCGCAGAGCACCGAGATGTCACAGGGCTCGCTTTTGCGCGAGGCCCGGAAGACGGGCACCAAGGTGGCCGACCTGCGTCTGCCGCAGGTGGCGGCGTTTGCCACCAACGAGACGATGACGCGCAGCTGGGATGACGTGCTGACATGCCACCTGTCGAGCCCCTACGCGTACACATGGTCGACTGAGCGCAAGGCGCTGGGCAAGTTTACGCTGCACTCGCCCGACGATTCGGTGATCACCGCGGTGGCCATAAGCGCGTGCGGCAACTTTGGGTTCCTCGGACTGGCATCGGGAGTGATCGAGATGGTCAACGTGCAGTCGGGCCTGTCTCGGCGGCTGTTTACCGGGCATGCAAAGTCCGTGACAGGCGTGCATGCCGACGCGTGCAACCACCGCGTGTACTCGACGGCGCTCGACGGCACGCTGCGCGTGTGGGACTTTGGCACGGGCGCGCAGGTGCACTGCGTGCAGCTGCAGGCGACGCCCAGTCGCACAGTTATGCACGGCGAGAGCGGGCTGATTGCGTGTGCGTGTGACGACGCGACTGTGCGCGTCGTGGATGTCGAGAGCTTCCGCGTAGTGCGCAAGTTCTCTGGCCACCGCAACCGCATTACGGATCTGGCGTTCAGCCACGACGGGCGGTGGGTGGTGAGCTGCGCGCTGGACCGCACAATCCGCACGTGGGACCTGCCGACGGGCCACATGGTCGACTGGTTCCGCGTCGAGAGCGTGCCCGTGTCGCTGGCGTTCTCGCCCACCGGCGACTTCCTGGCCACGGCGCACATGGACAGCGTCGGGATATACCTGTGGGCCAACCGCACGCAGTTCTCCGAGGTGACGCTGCGGCAGATCAGCCCCGACTCGGTCGATGGCGACTACATGTCGACTGCAGGCCTGGTTGCGCTGCCGACGTCTGCGGGGCTGGCCAACGATGAGGCGGCGGATGATGCGGAGCTGGATGCTGCCGACGAGCAGGATGCTGGAGTCTACGTGGTGCCTGAGCAGCTCACCGACGACATGGTGACGCTGTCGTCGCAGCCCCGGTCTCGGTGGCAGACGCTGCTGAACCTGTCGACGATCAAGAAGCGCAATGCGCCTGAGCGTGCGCCGCGGGCGCCCGAGCAGGCGCCGTTCTTCCTGCCGACCACCGAGGGCCTGCAGCCGCGCTTCGACCTCGAGCGCAAGGAGGCCGGCGACGGCAGCGGCGAGGAGCAGACGCCGCTGGACCGCACGCGCATCTCGACCATCGAGGCGCTGTCGGGGTTGGCGCGCACACTGTACCAGGCCGAGGAGTCGCTGAACTTTGGGCTTGTGGTCGAGTACCTGAAGGGGCTGAACCCGTCGGCTGTGGACCTTGAGATCCGCACGCTGCCGGTCACGGACAACCTGCGGGCGGTCAAGGCGTTCCTGAGGGCTCTGACGGTGCAGCTCCGGTCGAAGCGCGAGTTCGAGCTGGCGCAGGCCTACCTGCAGGTGTTCCTGGGCGTGTATGCCGACATTATCAAGGAAAACTCGAGCGAGCTGGAGGCGCCGGTGCGGGAGCTGCGCGCCGAGTGCAGAGCGCAGTGGTCCACGGTCGATGGGCTGATCAGATACTCTGCCTGCATGGTCGACTTTATGCGCACCTCAAAATAGTCAATACTAAATATCTATATTTCAGACAAGGCAGAAATGACAGAGAGAGAGAGAGACAAAGAGCGTATGTGTAAAGTTAATGGTGACGGGGAGCTCTTGTTTTATCTTACACGCAGCGTTTATTCACTGCAGCATTCTATCTATGCTATGTTGCGCCGTGCCATGCGCTACAGCCTGGCGCGTATGACGAGGCTCGTCTACTGGCGCTTCTGGCCGGCGGGGCGGGGCGTTCCAAAGTAGTGCAGCACCAGCTCGTACGACAGGAACATGATCGAGGCGTTGGGCACGGTGCGCAAAAGATGCGGCGTCAGGCCGCCGTAGAACCCGCGCATGCCCTCCTCGCGCAAAATGATCTTGGCGGAATTGACCAGGCCGTGGTACTTGACCCGGCCCAGCTCGTCCGGCGGCTGCCTCAGCCGCGTGCGCAGGACCTCGTGCGGGTACGAAACGACCGAGGCCATCAGCTTGGCCAGCGCCGCGGCGCCAAAGTACTCGAACCAGTCGAAGAACCCGCGCTGCGCCCCCGCCGCCCGGCCCTCCTTCGCCTGCCTGAGCGCCCGCTTGAGCTGCTCGTATATCACCCACTGGATGGCGCTCTCCGACGCGCCCAAGTATGCTGCGCTCGTGCCCTTGTACAGGCCCCGGAGGCCTTCCTTGTGCAGGATCGCGCGGAAGCACGCCAGGCTGCTTGCGTACTGCTCGCGGCCGCGCAGCTGCATGCGCGTCTTGACCATCCAGATCGGACTGGTCGCCGTTGTCGTCACCATCGAGGCCAGCGCCGCCGCCGTCAGCTGAATCGCCGGCGTCTCGCGGCCCCCGTTCCACCGCGCCAGCTGCTGCTTGCCGTTGCCGTATGCGAAAAACTGGATTGCCCGCGCCGGCACAATGCCCACGAGCGCAGGGCCCAGCCCGGCAAACCACCCGCGCACGCCCTCCTTGACGCACAGGTCGCGGAGATACCGCGCCGTGGTGTATAACGGGTGTATTGCCCGCAGTGCGAGGTTCTGGGGTGTGCGGGCGGCTCCGGGAATCGCCGTGCCGGTCAGCTGCTGTCGCGTGCGCAGCACGTCGAGAGGCGATGTCGCTATGGCTCCGACCATCCCGCCCATCCCGCCGGCGACGAAGTGCAGCCAGGGCGAGACGTGGTACGACACTGCGGCCGGCATCCGCGTGCTGCGCGTCTGTCGTTGTGTGCCATCCACCCTCGATGCCTCGGTTGACGAAGACATGTGTGTGTGTGTGCGTATCTTTATGAGAGAAAGGTAGTAGGGAATTCAAATATTTGCAATGTCAAGTCGGTACAGAAAAAAGTAAGAAAAATACAAGGTGACTGTAATCACAAGAAAAATTTAATGCTCTGATGTTTGATCCATCTGATCGGTCATACAAATTGTTTCATTTCACACTTTGGAACAGTGATTTATGTATTTCAGACACCATACGACAAAAAACCACACTATAACCTTGACGGTCCGCCTGCTGCGCACCAACAGCTGTAACAGCACGCTTAGATAAGGGCTACATGGAATCAAACAGAATGCAGAGTGCACAGATAACGTGTTAGTATAATGGTGCCTTTGTAAGCAGCGCTGCTGCGTGACATGGCGGCAAGCCTTCGCATGCTGGTACTTACTGTCGTAGGGGATAGCGGTGATGGTGGTGGGGATGTTGTCCGAGGTCGAGACCAGGCGGGCATCACGGGGCTGGGCGGGCTGGCGCTTGAGCTGGATCGACTCGCCCTTGGCGCGAGCGGCCTTGGCAGCAGCAGCGTTCTCCTTGACACGACGCAGGAAGTCGTCGCGGCACTTGGAGTGGTTGACGTGCTCGATGCGCACGTTAACGCGCTTCTCCATGTAGCGGTTGCCGACGCGCTTGTGCACGATGACACCGACAGCAGACTTGGTAACGTTGTACACGATACCGGTCTTGCCGTGGTAGAACTTGTGCGGCAGACCCTTCTGGACAGCACCGTTACCCTTGATGTCAACGATGTCGCCAACCTTGTAGGTCTTCAGGTAGGTCGAGAGGTGCAGAGGACCATGCTCCCGGAAGTTCCGGGCGAACATGTACCTGGTGCGGGCGCGGTAACCGAACGAGTGAGGCATGGCTAGAGTGCTAGGAATAAAAGTAAAAGTTGCAGCAGAGGTGTAGTTAGCTCACTAGTCAGTATTTGTACATTGGCGGATGGGGCTGGCCTGTCTTCGACGATAGAGCAGACTCTCGTCTCAGACCGAAGGATCAGGCCGTCAGACATCGATACGATCCAGCAGACGGCAGCAGGCATACAGACTGCACTCGGCATAACAGCGCTGAAATCGCAAGTCTATTTGCCTGCCAATTAAAAGGCGGTAGTGTACGTTCTTGCTGCAGCATAAAGCTATGCTTGAGAGCACACTACTGCTGTGACTGCTGTCTCTCGTATGCTGGTCGGCCAATTTCGACTTCGATTTGTGTCTGCGGCCTGATTGAGGTAGCCCGGCGCACACAAGATTGAGGGTCTCTACTCGCTCGGCATACGACGACAACACGCCATATGCTCGCTCGTTCCACGCGCGCTTCCAGCCGACAAGGGGCGAGTATATAGATCGTTACCTTCTTAATTGACTTTTTTAAATTGAATTATACGGTCAGTACAAGAGAAGTGGAAAAAGGAGGTTTCTTCAGGCTCGTTCGTCTGCTTGAACCTATTCTTAAGGGTGAAAATTCTCTTCTCGGCTCAACAGGCCACTGAAAAAAAATTACACTCATGGCGATTTGCTAGGCTTGCCTAAAATTTTTCGCTCTGACTTGATCCAGCACGACCAGAGACTATCTGTAGGGTTTTCTGGCTGGCGCAGCTGCCCTTTCAGCAGCCAAATATGTGGAGGGGAAGGGGGGTACCCCTGACACCGCGCACGTGAGATGTACTTTATTCACGTGTTGAATACTGGCCAATCGCAGAGTCTCCTGGTGATTGTAATCTGATTTTTGCCGCGATGTGCCGGGGGGTAACAGAAAATTTTCAAGGGTGTGCGTGCCGATGAGCCATCCGGCCTGGCTGAAAAATATTGTTCAATAAAGACTGGCGCTAGACGGCACTTAGTCTGGGGGAGCCTTCTCTTTTTCTCAGCACACTTGTATCGAGGTTATTTTTACTTTTCGAAACACCCTCCTTTTTACGTAGACCATGCCTCCCAGAAACTGTATTATCAGAACATAGCCTAGAGCGCCCTAAACGATAGACTACGAGGGAGGGAATACAGAAGCCAAGGTTTGTAGGAGCGACTCTGGCTGCACACACACGCACACACATACACACACAGCATGGAGCGAGCTGAAGAGTTCACAGCTCTATTGTGTGTGTGCTGGTGTTGCCAGTGCGACTACATACACCCTGGCTTGCCCCCTTCTGTCTTTTATTTTTGGCTCTGCTATACCTGAAAGAGATGCTCAGCAAGGCTCTCTGGACACGAACGAACCTTTATCAAAATCCACTCAGCGGCTCGGAGACTGCGCACACGCACGCACATACACACATGCACACGGGCGCACTCATATATACACACATGCTACGGCATTGTACTTCTTTGATCCGGACCTATTTGGATCTCAGGAGCACACGTATACTGGGTGCGTCTGCTAGTGCTGGTGCTGGTGCTAGTGCTGTCGCTTCTCTGGACCGCATGTGTGGTTCTCTGCTATGAGATCTATTTGGGAAGGACAGCCTTGAATGGCCTTGCCTTCACCAGCTTTTTATTCTGTGCATTCTGCCCATACTATTTCTAAACTGTAGATTCGAAGACCTACAAGGTACCCCGTAACCCCTTCGAGAAGGAGCGTCTCGACCGCGAGCTGAAGCTGTGCGGTGAGTACGGTCTTCGCAACAAGCGCGAGATCTGGCGCGTGGCCTATGCTCTGTCGAACATCCGCCGTGCCGCCCGTGAGCTGCTCAAGCTCGAGAACAAGGACCCGCGTCGTCTGTTCGAGGGTAACGCCCTTATCCGCCGCCTGATCCGCATCGGTGTGCTCGATGAGACCAAGGCCAAGCTCGACTACGTCCTGTCGCTCAAGGTCGAGGACTTCCTGGAGCGCCGCCTGCAGACCCAAGTCTTCAAGCTCGGTCTGGCCAAGTCGATCCACCACGCCCGTGTCCTGATCCGTCAGCGCCACATCCGCGTCGGCAAGCAGGTCGTCAACGTCCCGTCGTTCATTGTCCGCCTCGACTCGCAGAAGCACATCGACTTTGCCCTCAACTCGCCGTTCGGCGGTGGCCGTCCTGGCCGTGTTGCCCGCAAGCGCGCTGCCAACCCCGCTGGCGGTGACGATGAGGACGAGGAGTAAACAAAACATAGCCACTTCTCTCCAACTCACTCACTCTATCTATCAATTCAATGTTGATTCTGGGTTCTTAAGCTTTCTGTGATTCTTTTTTACGTGAATTTGATTACCCAACCTTCTCGTCATGCAACCGAGACATTGTATAACGTGCGGGCTTCAGAGAAGCGCACGGCCAGCAGCAATAGTGCAAGCCATCATGCGTGCGGCCGTGTACCCCCCCCCCCCAATCGCTGTATGCCGTGCCTGTTCGACTGAGACAGAGACAGATAGGGGCGGCGGTCAATCACCGATTTGTGGCCAGATCTCGTCCTCAGCCGTATCGCATTTTGGGTTTGTTTTGGTCTAGGAACACGCTTCTTTCCATTTTCGACCAGGACAGACTACACCAGACCAGACCGCTCTAGCAGCTTCGATCTTGTGTGATCGATGAAGGTTCCTGTATGCCATACGCTTGTACAGAAGATACCGACAAGGTCCGCATGGAACACAGCCTGCTGCTGTTACCAGATCCGGTTTTAAGCTTGCCACTATGGCCTCGACCTGCACCAGAAGAAAAGCACGTTTCTGGTCCCCGAGTGGGTGATAGAGTGCACAGCGAGTGACAGAGAATGGCGAAATCGAGGGATGCGTGAGTGCGACAATCCCAGGCTTGATCTGCCTGGATTTTTTGTCGCTTTCTGCATTGCGAAAAAAAGGAGGGGCACTCTTTCGCCCTGGTTGGAATCCTTCCTGTTCACTCATTTTTTGCTGCCTCGTCCCCCCTCCTCCTCCTCCTCCTCCTAATCCTTCCGACGTTTTGCTCTGCCACACCGTCCCGCCCAGTCGCTATTGTGACCGTACAACAGAACAAGGAACGCGTTCTATCGACCTCCCCCCCTCCCTTTCTCTCAAAGACGTCTGCACCGGTCGAATACAAGTCTATTTACTTATTTATTTATTTTCCAACTCGTCTCGTAATTATCTCTCCCTACCTTGTATAAAGCTACATACAGTCTTTGTTCTTTGTTGTTAATTATTCCTACAAGGTACGTTTCTATTGTTTTGCTGCTTGCGTGAATTCGACGCAGGTTTTAATTTTCGAAAGGCCATCTCGAATTGAGCCCGCCCGAGACCGGCGGCCTAAAAGAGACCAGGACGGTGAACCTGCACCCCTTCTCGAGAGACGGGTTCTGTGGAGAAGCCCGGCCTATTTTATTTTTTTGCCTGCAGCATCTCTTTCTGCGACTTTATTTTCCCATTAAAGCAAAGCACCGGTGCTCTGGGGCGGAAGAGGTGGGGGGTTCTGCTAGGTAATTTTCTATAAACAAACAAATCGCCCAGCCTTCCTTCCCAATCCCTCGATGGTCTCCCGACCCAGGCACAGACACCTTTGCTCCTTCTTTCTGGCGGCTAACCCAAAAGGCAATATAAGCCCAGGCTGGCGAAGCCATGTCTAAAAAGAAATCGGGTCCAAACAAGCTACGCAGACACGAGGGTTGTTTTTTTGTTGATAATCATCGATTCCTTAGCGGTTTGGTTTATTTTGTTTTCTTTCGCTTGTCTTCCTCCGTCATTTTCTCTTTCTCCCCCCTTTTTTCTTGCTCTCTACTTTTTTCTTGGTTATTAACTTTCTTCAACATACACTGAGCCTCCCCTCTTTCTTTTTTCTCTCTCTCTTCCAAATCTGTAGACACTTTTTCCCCTACCACATTACTTGGTCATTTGAATATCGGCTAGGCGACTTCAGCTTCGGTTCAGCTCAGTGCAATTCAGAAACACGAAATAAAGAAAGCAAGGCTTCTTTAACCTAACAAAAAAATGCAGGCCATTAAATGTGTCGTGGTTGGTGATGGGTAAGTGCCTCCTCTATTCAAATACCAAATGAGCTTGGTTCGGCGCAAGTGCCAGGTGGTCGTGGTCGCGGCGTGGTATTGTTGCTATATCGATATTTTATGCACCAGCTAATCACACCCTCTTCTTTTTTCTTTGTAACGACGTAGTGCCGTCGGAAAGACATGCCTTCTGATCAGCTACACCACCAATGCGTTCCCCGGAGAGTACATCCCGACAGTGTAAGTACATGCGTTTGCCCCCTTTTTTCTTTTGCTCAAGTCTGGCGTCCGTGCGGACGGAAAGAACAATAATGAACGCGAACGGTCCTTTCTATGGGCTTTCTGGGTCAATTAAAGTTTGTTCGTTCTCTACATATGCGGGCTGTGTCTGTGTGTGTCCTACTACGCCTCTGCTGCTGCTGCTGTTGTTGTTGTTGGGGGGAGAGCGAGCGGAAGGAAACACGACTTCCATACTCATGCTGGTCAGTCAATAGACAGACAGAGACAGGGGCATGTGTGATCCAATCAGAATTGCGCTAATTCCCTTTTTTTACCTACGCACTTTTATTGCCGTGTTGCATATATAGGTTTGACAACTACTCGGCAAACGTCATGGTGGACGGAAAGCCCATCAACCTGGGTCTTTGGGACACAGCAGGCCAGGAGGACTACGATCGCCTGCGCCCCCTGTCGTACCCGCAGACAGACGTGTTCCTGATGTGCTTCTCGCTGGTCAGCCCGCCGTCGTTCGAGAACGTGCGGACAAAGTGGCGGCCTGAGCTCCAGCACCACGCGCCGAACGTACCAATCATCCTTGTGGGCACCAAGCTTGATCTTCGCGAGGACAAAGACACGATTTTGAAGCTGAACAACACGCGGATGCGCCCTATTGACTTCTCGATGGGATCGAATACCGCAAGGGAGCTGGGCTTTGTCAAATACCTCGAGTGCTCGGCGCTGACACAGAAGGGTCTGAAGAACGTGTTTGACGAGGCTATCCGCGCGGTATTGCATCCGACGCAGCCGGCGAAGCCAAAGAAGAAGTGCCTGATTCTCTAGGTCACCCAAAGCCTCTCTATTCATTTCGTTTTAAACTATCTTTAATGTGTTGGTTCTGTTCTCTTTCTTTCTCTTTTTTCTTTCCTGCTTGCTTTCTTTCTCTATCTCTTCAAAACTCTATAAGCAGTATATTTTTTATTTGCTGTTGCCTGCTTCTTGCACTTGCTCCCTGCTTCTTGCTCCCTGCCTGATCGCTACCAACTTATCCCCCTACACATCTGTTGTTCTTTGCCAACGTATTGCTGACAAGGTCGCCTTATTTCCTTTCCTCTTTCCTTCATTTTCCAGAGCGTTTTCTAATAAACCCATTTTAAACAATTAGTAACATCTACCTTGCAAACAGTCGGAACAGTGGCGCAGCCGAAACAATATAGCGACGCAAAAGGTGCGCAATTAATATATGCGACTCGTCCTCGGCACCAGGCATCCGGTGCAGGATCCAGCGCCACACGCACACATGCAGCACACGTGCAACATCACTGCCGCCCATCAGCGGCACGAGCTTGGCGATATGCCGGATCCCGCCCGAGCACTCGGACTCGGCAACTATGTGGTCGATAAGACGCACGGTAAACTCCAGATCCTTGGGCCGCTTCTTTGCGGGCTCCAGCAGTGCGCCGTTCCACATGACAACCAGGCCGACCAGCACGGCGCTCATTATCCGACGCCCGAACTCACGCCCCTGCTCGCTCTGCAGCATGGCGAATACGAGCTGCTCGAGATCGCCGTTGCTCCGCATATCGCTCACGAGCTCCATCTCGACCGGCTGCATCTGCAGCCGCCCCTTGTGCAGCCGCTGGTCGACCATCGTGGGCGGAATGTTGGGCATCGAATCGGCGTAGTACTCTTCGATCAGCTGGCCGAGAACAGCCATCGCAGAGGCCGGCGACTGTCGGACCACAGAAAGCAAGGCAAGCACGATCAGTGGCCGGCGAGGCGCGTACGGGTTCTCGCGGGATGCCTGATCTGCCTTTTTGGTGCCATTGGGCTGCGGCCGCACAAACGACCACGAGTCGTCGACCTGGTCTCGCCGCTGGAAGTCGCTGCGAGGGTACTTTGGTATCGGCCGCACGGCATTCTGCCACAGCATCTGCTCGGCCACATGCACAGTCTCTGCGTCTTCCTGTTTCTTGCTAGCGCCGTTACCATACAATGAAACAAGCTTGCCCTCAAGAAGGGCGGCAAGGTCCGATGCGCTGTCGTGTTTGGCACCAGAAGCGTCTGAGCTTAGGGCTGAGCTGTTTCTGAGCGCCTCTATCGATCCATAGAGCGCGTACTTGTCTCCCTCGCCAACAGAGAACAGCAGATTGAGCTCGTCGGAGCTAATTGTGCTTTCTGCCAGCAGCAGTATGCGCACCAACCTCTCGATAGCCAGCCTCTCTATGCTGGGTGAGTTTCTGACAAGCGTCAGGACCAGCGAGAGAAGCGCTCGCGCAAGCACCACCAGCTGTTCGACATCCTGGGTATCATCCTCGTGCAAATCATTGAGCACCTCCTGGATAATCGCTAGCTCCCGCAGCGCACATTCGGCCACTGTCACCCGCTCGATAGTCCACGTCGAATCCATGCACCTCTTTAGAGCCTCGATCAGCGCCATCTGCTTCGCCCAGCCTCCGTCGGACGACCGGCCACACACACCGAAGCACAGCTTCCACAGCGACCGCCATTTAAGCAGAAACACATCGCGCAGCCCGTCGACTGCCTCCCGCACGCAGCTTTCGGGACCCAGTTTCTTGCTGTGCACCGCTGCTGTAGCCAGCACATCTACCAGATGATCCAGCCTTGTAGGTGTCATATCGTCCATTTTCACAAGTGTGTTGTATACAAGCTGCAGCTTCTGAGGCAGCACACTTCTGTGGCATTCGCTCACCGCCTGCAGCGCCTGATACAATGCAAAGATGCTCTGCGGGTTAACACCTGCGGTCTTGAGACCGCGCATCCGCAAGGGCCATTTCTCGACCAGACCGCGCAACAGCCCTTTGGTCACAGCCTCGCTGTCAGTGCGCACGGCAATGATCTCGACCAGCACTGGCGCCGCTTTGCACAGCAGACGGAACACCCGTGTCGCCGAGCCATCCTCGCCATCCTCGCTGCCCGCAGCGCCACCCGTGGCTGAGATTACCCGGAACAGGCTTCGGAATATCTGCTCGCCCTCTCTATCCTCCATCGAAGAGATGGCTGTTGACCCGTTGTTGTACAGCCTCACGCCTCGCAGGACCACTTCCGGCAGCCCGTTGGGAATCGGCTGTGGCATTTTTTTGATCGTCTTGGGCAGCTGATGCAATGTTATCTGCTCCTGCTCGCGCCCCACTAGCTTTTGCAGCATGTCTCCGCAACGGTCGATAAACTGTTCGCACCACTGCTGACGGCTCTGAGCTCCAGTGCTCTCCATCTCGACGTCGTCTTCGTCATTGGGTGCTTGCTGGTCAGCCTGGCTGTCTTTGTCGCTGGAATTGGCCACCATGTACATAAGCCAAAACACGCCTACTGTGCGACCAATGTCCAAAGGCTGCTCAAGCGCCCTTTTGGGCTTTGACAGATCGCAGAACAGAACATCGATAGCTTCGGATAGCGGCTGAAGAGTCCGAGTGCCACCAGCGTGGATAACGAACCGAGAGAACCCAAAGCGCATCTCAAATCGCATCGCCTCTGAAAACCACATTCTATTGCTGCCCAGAGCCTCGACATTTGCCTTAGACGAAGCTGCGGAGCCGTCAATGAATAGTGTTCTGCAATCTAGGCGTGACTGGAGAATATAGTGAAGTATATAGCGTCGCGGATCATCTTCTGAAATCCCCTGCACTGCTGACGGGTCGGCGTCCTGCTGCTCTATGACCTTGAGGTAGATTTCGAGCACATCGTCCAAAGCCTTTGTGTTATCCTCCGAATACCTCCTTACAAGTCCGTCCATCGCCTGCTGTAGCCCAGATATGTCGGCAGGCGCTCCGGAAGATTCGGGGACCCGTGCAAGATTTGAAATGCAGTACATATGCATGCGCTTGAATAGCGATGGCCGGCGCACCGAGCCGTACTGGTTAAGTATCCAGACACCGGCTCTCTTGTCTGTTGTCGATGACGCAATTGCGTTTATCAACGTATCCTCAGCCGCCTCCTCACCACTGACAGTAGCCTCATACCCAATGGCTGTCAGTAGCATACTGAACACCGCCTTGATTGTCGGGAGCTCAATCAGATCGTGCTGATCGCATGTGCCCTTCATGTCGGCGATAACGACGAACGATGAGAGCACGTCGACCGCCCAGTTGCTGACCTCGTGCTCTCTAAAGCTATCTGTCATAAGGCCCTCGCGGACCCGCCGCAGGTCGTGCATGATTTCGCGTGGGACTTCGGGAATCGGCGGCGGCCGTTGCCGTTTGTACTTTTTCGACTTTGATGCTTCGTGCCGCTTCTTGTCCTCCCACGAGCTCAAGTCCACCATTATTTGGGACTTTAGCGTCGACCCGAGAGTCTCTAGAAAAGTAGCTAGCACCCTCATTGTTGCGGTGTATGGTAAATTGAAAATAAACAAGTATGCTGAATTGCGTTGAATGCAGGAGAAGAGAGAGAGCTTGAGCTTTGTTTAAAGTGCTGAATGTTTTTTTCAAGCTCCATATAGCCTGTGATTTGTGATCTGCCAAGTTGTGGGCAAGCTGTGATATATATTTAATCTGATTGCAAGTGGGCATTACACTACGGCCAGATTATGCCCAATAAAGTGATTTTCACCCGCGAAAAACGGATTCCCGATGAAAAATAACGATTTTGCACAGGATAGGGGTGGAGCATGGCAGCAGAAAGGTGTTTCGTTTTTCGATGAGTGTGCACATGTCAGCGAGAGTAGACCAGATGTTGGGAAATGGCGGAGTGTCGTCGAGTGTAAGTTTGGTAAAGAAGGGGAGAGAAGCAGAGGGTGGAACGAGTCAGGGCAATGTCGCAGGAAGATGTGTCATTTTCCGAGGAGTGTGCATGATACAAGGAAAGAAGAAGAAGAAGGAGGGTAGAAGAGGGCAGTGTTGGTTAATAACAAGAACTTTACAGTGCATGAAGGATCAATAGAGCATATTGTCATGTACTTACAATGTAGTTTGTTGATAGTTCTCCGTGTTCTGTGTCAGTAGCCTCATGATTTCTGGTCTTAGGACTAGGGGGTATTTTGTAACAGAGTGATATCAGTCTTATTGCAGATTAAACAGTTTCTCTACACTAAAACATACTCCATATGACACACACATCAGCTTAATGCAAACATACAGTGGCAGTCATAACTGTCCCAATGTTTTTCTTGTCCGACTTTGCAGGCATTTAACTTTTTTAAATTGTAAAGCTACGGAGGTCTAACTATTATTTTTGTGTAG